>NW_024121432.1:29574274-29879388 GCF_016745375.1 Pimephales promelas | reverse complement strand
GATTTACTGTTTTCAAATGCATTCAGCCGATTTTCTGATATTTAGAAGATCAGTAACCAGACAGTTTCTGGTCTCATTGACTTGCATATAGGAAAAAAAATATACTATGGAAGTCAATGAGACCAGAAACTGTCTGGTTACTGATATTCTTCTAAATATAAAAAAAAATTGGCTGAATACATTCGAAAACGGTAAAACCCAACTGTTTAACTCTGGGGGAGTGGTAAAATTAGCCTATTTCCAAAAAAGTGGAGTATCCCTTTAATAGTGTATTTTGTCATTTTTATATTACCTTAATTGTATGGAAAGGGCAACTTGGACATGGGGCATTACTTGTCCTTTTTGTTTTCCTACTGAAAAACAAATGTCATATTTGTTTGGAACTACATGAGGTCGAGTAAATGATGACAGAATTTTCCTTTTTAGATGAACTATCCCTGATTTTAGTTTAGCCTTTGATAACCTGTGGTTTTCTTTCACAGGATTGCCTCAGGAAATGCTCTCAGTGGGTTTGAAGGATAATAGATCAGCATCTTTAATCAATTTGCCCACACAGAGCCACGTGAATATTGCACACGCATGTTCAATTGTAAAATTGTCCTTGTTAGGTGCTCTGTAATGCATCTGTAAGCAACCAGTGGGTTTCTTTGGCCTTCATGGTTATGACGCACATTATCATTCAGTCTGGACGTTTTTTGGCTGAGACGGAGCAAAATGTTGCATACGTACTATTGTGAAGAATGCTTGTAGGGTCTCCGAACGACCACTGTAGACACACGTGAGCCAGTTACATGGCAGTCATCCCGACACATGGATATGATACACAACATGAGAGTATTGTCTTAATACCAGCACTCTGTCTTCATGTTCTGCTATACAGGACATGCAAAAAAAAAGACATGGACGAGGGCCCAGCAGGTTTTCACAAAACAAGAATTGGATATTTGCCTGTGATGCGATACACTTTTTCATGTAACTTTGTTTTAAAATTGTTGACATAATTAATTAATTTGCTTGCCATGTTTATGCTGACAAGAATAACAGTTATTTAATTTAAAGGGTAACTAAACCCCTGGTCAGAGCCTGACTCCACCCACTAGCAATATTTGAAAAATGCTGAAAAAATGGGCAGACCCCAGCGGGGCTAGGGGGCGTGCACCTGAGACCCGCCGTGACTCCGTGAGTGACAGCTGCTGTCAGACTCTAAAATAGAGCGAGACTGGAGTGACAAGTAGCTGCCTTTGCAATAGAGCGGCCATTTGAAGTCGAGGACTTTTCTCCCTCACCTTCACCTTCACCTGAAGTGGATGAGGGTGAATTGTATGTAGACACAGGGCCAAATCCATTCGAGCTGCTGGCTCAAACTGCGGTCTTAACTCCCGCATCGCGACCGGCATCTGATGAGTTATGTCGTCGAGTTGATCTCAATAGCGCACGCTGGCATATATTCATATTGATAGTATGCCGCTATATGAAAAAATCCAGCAAAATGCACCGGCTCGTTTGTCGACCCTAGAGGATTAACTTTATCCTAACCATAAATTGTGATTAAAATATCCATGATCACTCACATCAAGACGCCGCTGCGGTGGAGGAGTCCATGCAGGACGAGCAGTGTTTGGCACTGCGTGTGGAGAAGCCCATGTCCACCTCTATTCCGTTACTATCCTGATCACTGTACTAAACACTGATAAATCTATGCTAACTTGAAGCTATCCTAACTGTACTATGCTACTAGCTACACAAAATAATCTAAATTATCTATATAATGCTATGCTAAATAGATGCAACAATACTCTATCCTGGTCGTTTTCAAAATAATCTAAATAACTATATAAATGCTATGCTAACTAGATGCTATTATATGCTATCCTGATCGTTTTCAATACTCATAAATCCAACTCCTGACTCGCTACAGTAGTTTTGACGGAACCAGATGCTTTTATACCAGGGGCTGCCAAGGGCGTGGTGAGCTCGCACCAAGGGTGTGACAGAGTCGCGTCTGAGAGTTCGCTACGTCAGCAAGTACCCCTACTGCAGGAGCTTTCCGTTTAACCTGAAGAGGGCAGCACTCAGACGTTTTTACACCATATATTTGAAAATCAAAACACTTTATACTCAATTGTCAAAAAATGTACTCGAATCAATGAACAGCATTTATGAAGCTCCATTCTTACAGATCATTAACTAAAAAAAGTTGTTTTGGTGTTTAGTTACCCTTTAAATACTCAGCGCTATATCAGAGCATTTAAATGGGCTATATGTAAGAATTTTAATGGATTAATTGCTTTTTTAATTGCCAGTGTGTGAACAGCTTTTAACAAAACTTTAAAAAAAAAAAAAAAAAACAAGACCTTCCCCGGGATTTTCTATAAAAGTATATAGACTGATTTTGCTCGTTCAATGACACATGAAATGAATGATAACGCTAAAGAGCTCTTCTGTACTGTAATGTCAGTGTGTCATGCAAAGAAAAGGGATTCATTCAAACTAGTCTCACATAGCCAGATCTCTATAGTCTATAGTCTCAAACATATTTTAGAATCAAGCTTACATAACAGTGTATTTTTAATCACCTCCTCTGTCGACTGTTCAGTAACAGTATGTCACTGCAAAGGTATTTTAAGAGAACTAGCGTTACTTGTTTTAAAAAGTAACTCAGGCATTTTGTTGTAACATTAAAAGTAATCCGTTACTTTACTAGTAACTTGAAAAAAGTAATCTGATTAAGTTACTCATGTTACCTTGTAGTTTACTAAAGCGGTGAAACTGTCAATTCCCCTCTATTGTGTGTCTCTATTTTGCAACAGTGGTTGGAGATCTGTTCCCCAGTGAAGTCCCCCATCTTCCCCCGTTTGTGCAGTTCGTTTAGTAGCATTTCTTTGGCAGGATGCCGGCTCTATAGAGCAGTTCAGATTAATGGACAGTACATATGGCATGATCACTTTCCCTCTTGTGCCGTTTTTACAAGACAAAACCTCTTGCAGCAGAGAGAGAGAGAGAAAGAATCACTGGTTTCTTGTGAAAGTGTTCGGTTTTAGATTTATAATCTTCAGGTGAACATCTGTTTCAGACCCGCGAGCAGAAATTGCAAATTATGTTCTTGTTGGTTAATCCGACTTGTGGTGTCAGTTAACTTAGGAATTTAGGAACTTTGTTTAAAAAAAGTCTACTCGAAAATGTAAATTCTGTCCTTTTTTGATGCACAATATAAGCAAATCACAATCTGTTTGTCAATTTGTTTGTTTGTGGAGTTTGGGTTTGTTTGTAGGACTCGGTGAACCATTCTGATTCCCCCCGAAAAAAATCTTAAATTCCCACCAAATGTCCAATTTGATGTTCCACAAAGTTTTTTTCAATGGATTGTAATGAAACATTCTCGTTTGCATTCTTTTTGCTATTATTATTACATTTTTTTAATATTGATAAAAAAATACTAATATTAATTTACAACCGTTTCTCTAATTGTTCTACAATTGTTGAAGGGTTAGTTCACCCAAAAATGAAAATTGTCATCATTACTCACCCTCATGTTGTTCCAAACCCGTAAAACTTAGTCATAAGCCATAACTTATTCTACACTGTAAAAAAAAATTGTTGGTTTAACTTAAAAAAGTAAGTAACCTGGGTTGCCTTAAAATTTTAAGTTGATTGAACTGGAAAAAGTGAGTTAATACAATGAAGGAGATTAATTTAACCATCAGAAACTCAAATTATATGTTATCTGAACTAAATAAATTATTTAAGTTGATTTGACAAAAGAAAAAATGTTGTGATTACTAAACTGTAAAAAAAAAAATATTGTTGGTTTAACTTAAAGTAAGTAACCTGGGGTTGCCTTAAAAGTGTAAGTTGATTGAACTGGAAAAAGTGAGTTCATACAATGAAGTAGATTAATTTAATCATCAGATACTCTAAATATTAAGTTATCTCAACTAAATAAATTATTATAAAGTTGATTTGACAAAAGAAAATATGTTGTGATAACAAATCTTGAAAATATTTTTTTACAGTGTACAGTTGTTGGCAGTTTATAATAATAACAATTAATAATAGTATTATTATTACCTTGACAATAACTGTAGATTCATTTGATAAATGGTTGGATATAGCACTGGCTGGAGACGGCCACATCCTTGTCAACTGAATAAGGTCATACACGAATCCTTCTCGAGGTCAGCGTTTGACGTAGCCTACAGTAAACTCTGGCACCATAACTGCTCATCTCCCATTATCTTATCCATGATTCGCTGGCTGATCAGTTTCCAGGAATACCTCCCTTGACTGATGTTAGAACGGCCTTGTTTTGTTCTTTCAGTCTGGAAAAAATGCATGAAAATGCATTTAAATCATTTTAACTGCTAGAAAGTTGCCAAATGATCTGGTCTTTTCAAGGCATGATGGGCTGTTCTGGTGTGTTTTAGTGGGCGTCTGTGCAAATGCACTTGCAAATGTCATATGTAATGCTGTAATGTAATGTCAATGCTGCTATACATCTTAAAATTATGTTTCATTTTAGAGAGATTAGAAGCCTTTTCAAGAGACATAAAAGAAAGTGAAAGAAAGGGAACATAAAACACTGCTGTGATCTCCTTTCTATGGACTTCCCACTGCTTTAATAGTTTTGTGCGACAGCAACGCTCCCTGTGAACAGAATCGACTTGCTTTTGTGTGAAGGCTTGATGTCTATGAAGCTGAGGATCACAGAAGGTTGTTTCCCCCCTCAAACTTATCTTTTTTCTTCTTTTGATACACTCCTTTTGTCACAAATTTTGCATTTTGCCGAGATTTCATCATTTTTAGAAAAGTGAAGTCACACTTTGGACCGCCGACGTAAGCTACTCATGTTGGACCCGCGCGGTTATGCCAACACTTCCGGTAGACGCTTCTTCGTTGGTGTTGTTCAGCGGTTTCTTCTTCCGTTCAGCAAACTGTGAATATCGAAACTAGGAATCGAAATTTTAACTTTGAACGATTCTGGGAAAAACTAAAAGTTAGTCCCGGTTCCAATCGATACTTGATTCTCGATACTCAACGCAAGCTGTAATGCATGGGTTTCTCAGTGTTCAGTTCCATGTATATTATTCAATTGGTCACTGCCAGAATAAGATAGTAGAATAATACTTTTTTTTCTAGTTTATTGTCAGGGGAATTATTTTCTAATTGGCCATTTGCGGATTCAAATGCTTGGTTAATTATTTTTTGCATTCGAGCCACAGCCATATAAGCCTGTAGCCCAAGACTGGTTGCCCACTGAAGCTAAGCAGGGTTCCTGGATGGGAGACCTAAAACTAACTAGTTTGCTGCTGTAAGAGGTGTTCGAGAGGTAGTGCTGGGCGGTTTGACCAAAAATCGATATGACATTTTTTTGTTTTATTTTTCAGAATTAAGCCGGTTTCCAGTTTATGACACTTTTTTTGCTATGCATGATCAGGTGTTCAAAGCATTTTCTTCTGGTTGAGAGAAGAATTACTGCAATAAATTGACTCAGGATGGTCTATTTTATTGTCATTAGTTACTATTGTAGAATAGAATAGCGCCCAGTATAACCTAAAATTATAGCCATTAAAAATCCCATGGCACTTCTGGTAAAGAGGATGAGTGAAACCCTGGTATCCTTCCTTGCCAAATTCTCTCCATTGGCCTTTATCAACCATGGCCTCCCAATAATTCCCATCCACTGAATTGTCTCTATTACTGATTACCCCTAACTAACTGCTTGGTCATACTAGTTCTTAAGGCACAGTCTTAACACAATGGCTGACCCCTGACAACAAAGAAGAACATTCCGAAGATCAACGTGTATGGGCTCTATGCACGGCGGTATTTCCTGCGAAGGATTAAGGATGCTCGATAGCTTCCGCCAATCATAGAGTCCAATGCAATACCGAGAATGTATAATGAATTTTATACTCCATGGCTATGGTAAAGAAACCTTAGTAACAAAAACCGACAAAACAGACACCCCTTGTTGTGTTTATGCTTCTTTTTAAAATTATATGAAATAAACATAACTATATATAAAATTACATCTAAACGTATAAAAGTTTCATTTCAAAGACGGGAGGACAGTAAATTTTGAAGACTCTGCCATAATCCCGTTTTCTTAAGTTTTCCTCTGCTTTAATCTCCCCAACCGGAACTTGCGGAACTTATGCGTGCATATAGCCCATTCAGTTCTAAGATTTGATGCCATTTATCTTTGCAAACTTTGGCAAATCCAGCAACTGGATCTTCCTTGCATGTTGTCCGTAAATACAGCCAATCAGATTTTGAGAAGGCTCTTTATTGCAATTTTAGCATACAATATGGATTTCGCAATGCAATGCAGTGTTGTATGTAGGGAAGATCCCTCTTTTGGAGTTGTAGCCTTCAACTTTTTTGGTTACAAGTCCAAATATTACCATTAGGCTACACTACCACCATCTGGAGCCTGTCACTGTTTTGAAGAACTCAACAGTAACCTTGACAGCTGGCCAGCTGGACCAGTTATGTTCATTTAAATTTAATGAAGGCATTGTTCAGTTCAGGTCTACCTTGGTCTCAGAAATGCATTACATCACAGAAGGAGGAGGGAAATCAGCCATTAACCTTGTTTTGTTCTCTGAGTTGGGTAGCAATTGATTTCATTAAATCTCAGCAGGTGATTTTCCTCATCACTGATTGTGAAGTTGGGGGCTCAAGCTCTATTTCGACAGATTTGTAACACATGGAGAAATCGATTCAGCAGAAGGGATTTCATTGGCATTTCTTGATGGTTGTTGGTGCCGGAGAGACACAAAGCAGAAAGCACACTTATTTAGTGTGTGTTGGCCCATGTACTCACATCTGTGTTTGTGTATGTTGCTAAGCTGCTACCTCCACAGGTTGCAGACTCATTAGGTCACTGTTTGCTAGTGCGACCTCATGAGAGATTGCGGTTGCATTGGTGCTGAGTTTAAGTCGGCTGCATTCCTGACGTACAATCGTGATGAATAGGTTTGACGGTTACGTTCATTCTTCCTGAAGTCCCATTATGAAATCAGGCAGCTCTTCTTCCATTTCTCTCTGTGTGGTTGAATGCATTTCAGAGTTTGTTTTTGTGTTTAATGGCGCTAAGAGCTTATTTGAAACGGATTCTCTACTGGAAAATGCCTGAACGCTTAACGTAATTACATAACGGATGGTTGCGTAGTTATGGATGGGAGTTTCCAAATATGAATTTCCAAGCGTGGCTATTATGTCGTATATTAGACTGTAATGGCGGCTTTAATCTTGAAGCGAACAGATCCTTTCTTAGATGACCGAACAGTCAGAGTTGAGTTTTCATGTTTGTGTCTTAGAGATTTACAGTAGCATGTCAGATTGATGTTTATCCAGTGATGTAAAAGCTAAAAGTAAAAGCTTTTCCATTCTCATTCAGTCAATCTCTCGCACCTTGCGAGTGGGGCAGAGGATCAACACAATTTTCGGACAATTGCCATCCAAGTCTGAGATAACTCCTATGTTTAGATGCAAAATTAAGTGAAATAAAGCATTTTAGATGGGGAAAGATTTGAACTTATGTTGTTAAAGCCCCATTACTGCTGCTTTCTAGGGTCACTGGTCATGAGCGATGCTCACCCCATCTTAGTTGATTTGTTTTTGGCACTGTGGACTAGGCTTGCCGCGATAGACGGTGTTGACGGTGTTACCGGTTTTAAGCCCCATCACCGGTGACATCACTTTCCCACCGTGACACCGCGATGTCTTGACTTTTTTTTTTAAAGTATTCGTTTTTGCTAAAATATTTATTTGAATTAATTAAAAATAATAATTTTCAATTATTTAGTTCTGAAGAGAGCATTATAATTAAAAATGAACTGCGCAACGCGTGCCGTAACGTCACAGATCAGCAAGCATCAGGATTCCATTTAGCACGTGTGGAGACGAGAACGAGTCAAATTACAGAAAAGCAAGATAATGGCGGAAGATTTGGTGTCAAAACGCAATGCAAAAGCGCCTGTTTGGCAATATTTTGGCCAATATATATTAATGTTAATAAATGCCAATTTATAGTGTTTTACTTTTTTTTTAGAGTGCTGTCATTCATGTAGGCTAAGGTCCTTTTTAAAGTTTTTATTTTATATTCGTCTCTTTTTATTTGGTTTTATCTTATTTAAACTTTGTTTAATTTATTTAGGCCTATTTTGTTTTCTTATTCGTTAATAAACGTTTAATTTTTTTGGGCCCACAGTTTGCCGATTTTCACTTTTTTCAGCCTATGCATGGGGTTATTTTTATTCGTTTGTTATGCTAATAAAAGTTCTGTCTATATTTTATTCGTTTATTATTCTAATAAAAGTGCTGTCTAAATAAAAGTTTATTGTCAGCGAGTTGTTTTTTTTTTTTTTTTTTTTTTTGTCCATTCCAGCAATTGACGCTGAATTGCAATTGACGCTTATTTCGAAAGTGAAAGTATGTCATTTATGTAGGCTAAGGTCCGTTTTGAAGTTTTTATTTTATATTCGTCTCTTTTTAATTGGTTTTATCTCATTTAAACTTTGTGTAATTTATTTAGGCCTATTTTATTTTCTTATTCGTTAATAAACGTTTTATGGTTCTTATTTGTTTGGGCCCACATTTTGCCGATTTTTACTTTTTTCAGCCTATGCATGGGGTTATTTTTTTTCGTTCGTTATGCTAATAAAAGTCTATAAATAAAAGTTTTATTATCAGCAAGTTTTTTTTTTTTTTTTTTTTTTTTTTGTCCATTCAAGCAATTGACGCTTATTTCGAAAGTGAAAGTATAACGCGCACGCATTTAAAAGCTATTTAACCCCCCGCCCTGCCCTCCACGGTGACACCGGGATTACCGGTGTTGTCACACGTCGATTAACCGGTGGGAAATTTTCCTCACCGCGGCAACCCTACTGTGGACCACTCGCTTTCTCCTGTTGTGCTTGGTTGACTTGATTGTTTCCGTTCAGTTTCTAAAATCACAAACCAGCTGGAAAACAATTGATTTATGTGACTTTTTTTCTTCTTTCAGGAGCTCTCTAGTTGTGGCTGGAACAAAAAGGAGAAGCACAGTTCAGCGCCGAACGCTGTGGCCTTCACACGACGCTTTAACCAGGTAAACCAAAGACACTTTTTGATTTTGTCCCCTTACTTTGATACTTACAATTTTAGGGATTAACTGTAGACTTCCAGGTAAGTCTTTCTTCAGTCGAAAAGAAATTAAGGTTTTTGATGAAAACATTCCAGGATTTTTCTCCATATAATGGACTTCATTGGGAACCAAACTGTTCAAGGTTCAAAAGACACTTTCAGTACAAACTGCAAACTGTTCAAAGGGCTTTAAAGTATTTCAGATGATAAGGGTTTTATCAAGAGAAACGATCGCTCATTTAATAAGTAAATAACAAAGTTTACGTTTTTTAAGCTCAAATGCTCGCCTTGCTCTGTACTGTCATGCACGTTCGTGACTCTCCTGTTTGAACTCGTTTATTAAAATGAACAAATCTTTTGTCATGTCATTTGGTTCATTCAACGAACGAAATGAATGAGTTCTTCACTCTCCTGTTTGAACTTGTTTAATAAATGAACAAATCTTTTGTCATGTCATTTGGTTCACTCAACGAACGAAATGAACGAGTTGACTCTGGAAAAGATTCTTTCATTTTAATGAACGAGTTCGAACAGGAGAGTCACGAAGGCGCATCACAGAACAGAGCAAGGCAACCATTTGAGCTTATAAATCTTAAACTTTGTTATTTATATTTTAAATGAGCGATAGTTTCGCTTGATAAGACCCTTTTTCATTGTCTGAAATCGTTTAAAGCCCTTTGAACAGTTTGCGGTTTGCACTGAAAGTGTCTTTTGGACCTTGAACAGTTTGGTTCCCATTGAAGTCCACAATATGGAGAAAAATCCTGGAATGGTTTCATCAAAAACCTTAGTTTCTTTTCGACTGAAGAAAGAAAGACATGGACATCTTTGATGACATGGGGGTGAGTAAATTATCAGAGAAAAGAAAGTTTTTTTTTAAAGTGAACTACTCCTTTAAGCCTTTGGCAAGGGTCAATGGAGTGTGCATTGTAGTCATGTATCGACTAGCTAAATGAACATGTCGACAGTTAAATAACATTTTATTTTTTTCTGACAATGAATAAACTGTAAAAAAAGATTTGAAGAAACTTCAAGACTAGGGAAAAATAAGGCAAAAATCTTAATATTGTGAAATATTAGGTAACACTTTACATAGGGTTCATTAGTTAACATTAGTTAATGTATACACTAACATGAGGTAACCATGAGCAATACATTTGTTACTGTATTTGTAATCTTTGTTAATGGTAGTTAATAACAATACAGCTGTTCCTTGTTTGTTCATGGTAGTTCACAGTGCATTAACTAATAGTAACAAAATTTTAATGTCGAAATTAACATTAACAAAGATTAATTGATGATGTATAAGTGCATTTCACTTAGGGGTGGGCAATATGGAAAAAATATTATATCACAATTTTTTTAAGAAAATCACGATCACGATTTTTTATCACGATTCTTTTTTACAATTTGGTTTTAATATTTTGCAAGTGGCTGTTCATTACAGCCAAACTAATGTTAAAAACAAATCCTTAGGTAACAAAAGAAAAAAGAAAGGCATACATTTAGGCCAGTGGCGAAGATAAAAATCTTTGTCATTATTTTCTTTGTTATTAAAAAAATTAGACAAGATAAACATTACCCAAATTAATATTCAAATTAAATAAATAGTGCTTTATTTTTTCAGATGCAGTAGGTGTATTTAGCAGTAGCATTGAAGAAAGTAATTAAATTAACAAATATGAAATGAAAACACTACATAGACTTCACTGAATAAATTGATTCTTATTAAAGCTACTAATAAAGTTCTCAGTCAGTGAGTGATTTTCTCCTTGTGTTTTTTTTTTTTATTAACACTAAAGGGATAGTTCCCTCAAAAATGAAAATGGTCTTCATTTTCAAGATGTTTTAAACCCGAATAAGTTTCTTTCTTCTGTTGAAAATAAAAGTTATTTTGAATAATGTGAGTTTTTTTTTTTTTTTTTTTTTTTTTTTTTTTTTTACTTTTTTTTAAACGTTTTTTGTAACAATGCAAACTTATTACGGTCACTTTTGATCAATTTATTGTGTCCTTGCTTAATAAAAGTATACACTTTTTATTATTGTTTTTTTTCTTACTGTATCTAATATTACGTCTCTAATTTTTCTAACCAAAATGATACTCGGATAGCTCTTTGGTCTGCTGGTTTTACTACGGCAAGGAACATGTTTGTTTATTCTGTGGCTACATGCATTCAAGAGTTGGTTCGTTTCAAATGAAATGAGTGTAAATATTTCAAAGGGAAAATAAGGTTTCCAAGGGATTTTTGTGTTAAAGGGATTAGGCATCAAAGTGCAGAAAAGGGTTGGTCGGGTTTAGCGTTCAGGTCACGAGTGGTGCAGGCCTCCGTAGTGGCTCAACTTCCCAACCTGGCATGCTTGTAATGTGCTGGCTGATCATTAGCGCCTGTGTTTGCCAATGAGTGTGTTTCTGGCCTAAGTCGCTTGACTTTATTGCCTTGGATTGGCTAGGATGGAAAATTACGTCGCTGTCAAGGTTCTTGTTAACAGAATTTGGACTCGTTGCTAACACAACACACTTTGCATAAATGTGATGTCACAGCGACTTTCAGGGGAAACTGGACATGCACTGACATTTTGGCTCTAATGTGAGCAGGAGATTGGATGTTGAGGTTATCGCTGCTCTGAGGTCTGAGTAAAGATGTTGGAAACACACCGGTGTTGGGAAACACCGACTTGAACCAGTTGGCCTTTGAAGAAATATGTGGCCCCCTCTGAGTGTGTGCAATCGTTGCTTCATTATTGGCAGAAGCTGACAGTGTGTAACCAGAAGGGAATTATCATTGAATAAAGTTTATAAGCAAAGCAGAAGTTGTTTCTTACACCTCAAAATCTTCCCGACTCTCTTCCCTGATAATATGGCCAGCACTGTAATAAATATGAGAAAATCATCGAGGAATTTGTGTTCTGTGGAAATTTTTCTCAATGTACATCCTCAAAATGGCTAAAACGGCTGTTCAGGAACCCACACGTGACGCACTCGCCTGCCAACACAAATGTACTTTCTGAAGGATGATGCTTGCATAGGCGAGAACAGACCTGCAAAGTTAGCTGGAATCTAATTTCAACTAACAGCAAACTGTGTTTGTTTATATGTGAGATTATATTATATATTCATGTCTGTGTGGTTTTTGTTACACCAGTAGTTTTGTTATATTTCATTAGTAAGCTGATCATCTGTGGATTTGTCATGTAATTGTTAGTTGATAGTTCATCATGTAAATTATGGCTTAGTCATCTTTTAGTAGTTATTTAGCACATATCTACATGACTTTCAGTATTAAAATAACTTGCTAGAATCACTACTGAATCGCTACATTATATTTCTCAGCAATGAATGGGTTACGTCGCTATTTTGAAGTAAATAAAGTCACAGCTTCATGAGTAGAGAGAGAAAGACGCAGGTACTATGGTACTATGGTACTTTTCTTGTCCCTGGATGAAATAATAAAATCTAAAAAACATTTCTTCTTTTTTGGTTTTGTCAGACTTACTTCACCCTAAGGAGAATTTATAAAAAAATTATCATGGCTCAATCATTCTTTTTATTATATAATATGAGGCCTTTTATGCATGATTTTTACTGTTTTCCCCCTGTCCCTAAGCCAGAATTTGTACCTTCAACCTCGCTTAATTCTAAATTAAATATTTAAATAATGTAGATTTTAAGTACAAATTATAAAATAATGTCTATAGACCCCTTCAATGTTTGTACACATTGGAATCCTCTGTTGGGTGCGCGCGCAGCATGGGGTCAGAAAAATGGCGCGGCTATAGACCGGCATGATATTGTGTCAAAATCGGTTTTATACAGCGATATAAGCGATGACTTTTGTGTGTTAAAAGCGGAGGTTTTACCGAGCCAGCGCCAGGGGAAAAAGACCTTTATGTACAAAGCCTGGATCGTGATCAACAAGCGGGAAGGCTACATCCATACTGCAAATTGCACCTGCATGGCAGGGTAACGTTAATTATTTATCATATTGGAGACGGATGCACTGTAGACTAATTGACTTGATGGTTATATTTCCCTAGAAAACTGTCACGACTAGGCTACTAATCACTTACCCAGCATCCGTCACCTTTCCTCCAGGGTCATTCTTGCTAAACTAAACGTGTGTCTGTCATTTCACCAATTATCGCTGAGATGCGTGGAAATCGCGTCAGTGCGTGATGTAAAAAAACAAAACAAAAAAAAAAAAACATAAAAAAAAACTCATTAAGACACAACACACGGTTAGAACAAGCATGCACAGTGTACATAGCCTATGTAAAAAATACATAAAACAAAAATCATAGTAGGCATGTTAGTATTTATCGTTAGTATTTATCGCAAGTTAGTATTTATCGACGCAACAAGTAGGCATGTCGACGAGAAATTCTCTGGTTGCTGGTTTAAACTATGGTTACAGCACGATGGAATGAACTTTTCTGACCCCGACATGCGCACTGCGCACCACAATTTTTTCTGTGACGTCAACCGTTAAGGGGTGCATTTCAATTATACATATTATATATTGTAATATTTATTCACATTTTCTTATATTTCCTTGTCCCTTGGGTTCACTGTCATTTCCGCCACATTGTACAAAATAGAATCCTGGGATCATTGTTTTAGGTTTGAATACTTAGTAACCATAGCAATAGAAACTCCACAGTGAACACGTGGCTGGGTGAAAGGGTGATCTCTTTAGAGGGTAACGAAAAGACAAAAAATCAAGGTAAATATGACTAAAACTGAGAATATGTTAATTGGCCGTCATTTCCAAACGGCTCATATTTCACATGGACGTAAAAATAAATGGATACATTTAATTTAATAATGTGTAATTTGTGTATATTTAATGCTAACTGTAAAACTAATATTAACAGGCTAACATAGCATGATATTTTAGTGGAAAAGGGGGGAAATGTCATTTCCGCCACAGTCATTTCCACCACGGTGTTCATTGTGGTGGTAAAGACAGGCTGTGGTGGAAATGACATTGTTCGGGCTAAACAGCAAATTATTTTGGGCTATACTAAAACGTTAATGTAAAAACAAAAAAACAAACAATTAATTAAGTTAAGGTAGTAAGATATATTTTATTATTTATTATTTCTACAATATTTTTGGTAAATAAGAGACCTTGGGCGTTTTCTTGGGCTGTCAGATAAAAATGCCTATATAATATATATATATATATATATATATAAATATTATTCAATACAAATCATCACACCCAACTTAAGGGATGGTTTATAGACAGATTGAGAAACCAACTGATACTAAAAAACTGTTTGTAGAAATGTTTTTTATTTTCTGAAACTGTCTAGCTCAAAGAGTACCATAGTTGAAGAATCACCCTGGTACGAATCTCACCTCTCTCGATAAATAATAAAAAATAAATGCTATAATTCTAGATTTGTTAACCTAATTCTCAGGGGGTGTTCAGCAGTTTAATCAGTTATATTTGGTTCAGTTGTACTGTGTTGTTCACTGTGATTATGTACAATGAAATGTTAATGTCTGTATCATTATAAACACTGGAAGTTGCTCTCTCCGTAAATATGTTTTCCAATTTTCATTTTTTTTTTCTCTCCGGTTAGACCCCATACACCCCACTTCAAAGACTCGCACACAAACTGTTTTAGCCAACAAATTGGTCCGTCACTCACAAATATGGATTGCATTTATATATCTCCTCAATGTAGGAAATAAAAGAAGCAAACTCGGGCAAAAAAACACATGCACACACAGACAGACCTTACAGATTACCCACTAACAGATGTTCAAAATGAGGCACATATGGTTATATTCTGCCAGGGAAATCTGCATAAAGTCTGTTGGCTTTATATATATATAATGAAAGAAGTGTGGAGATGGAATTCTCTAATTTAGTATGTGGGAACAAGTTTTACATATAGAGGCTCAAAATCAGACAAAAACACATATTTCCTTGTGTGTAATGCAGGTTCAGGTGTGTGTGTGTGTGTGTGAGTTTCTGCGCTGTGCTTGTGTGTTTGCAGTGCTGTGCTGCCTTTTCATTAGTCATTAGATTTCAATCGTTTCCACTGGTTTGAGGCATTCGGGCTTTATCCAGAGATGCTGCGATCCAATCTCGCAACAACAAACGCGGGAACACACAGCAGGGGAGATGGTGAAACAATGACTTCATTGTGTGTGTGTCCCAGTATCAGACATGTGGGAAAGTACGGGGGGAGAGGAAGGGACTGGAAAATCAACAGGAGAAATGGAAATGGGGGCATGAGGTTGGCAGGGGTTGGTCGAGATGAAGAGTGATGTTCCAACAATCCATGTCTGCAATTACATAACGTCTGAACCTTAAATAATGATGTCTCTTCTCCTCCTCCTCTCTTATTTTCCTTTATTTGCTTCTTGCTTCGGTTCTTTTCTCCTCTCGTTCACGTCTTGTCTTGTCTTAATTCATATCAACCTCTTGTTTTTCTTGTCTCCTTTTAGTCAGTTCTCTTGTATTCTTGTCTCATCTCCTTTCTTCTAATCTCTTAGTCTATTATTTTCTTGTCTTTCTTCCAGTTTCCAATCTCATCTCCTGTCATCCTCTTCTCCACATGGTCTCCCCTTGTCTCATATGGTCTCTCTTCCTCTGTTCCTCATTCACTTGTCTCACCTCCTTTAATTGCATTTGCTCCTTGTCTCTTTTCCTCATTCATTGTCATCTTGTCCTTTTTTGCATGCTTGTCTTCTCCTCTCATTCTCTTAAAGGGCATATTGCAGGTTAGAGGACCCAACGAGTCAATGCATAGAAAAACAATGTAGGAACTAGATTTTCTTTAAAATATACGTATAAACACGCCACAGAAGCTTCTGCAGTCGTTTTTGTGAGAAAATTTTACTTCCGCGTCTGAAAATGGGCGTGGCGGGCGTGACGCAATGAGCGGGAGAGCGGTCGATTCACACAACAGGAAAACAATGAATCGCAATGACATTTCGGACGCTGAGGAAATACTCGTATGACGGATCAAGCCATAAAGTTATGAGCCTGCTATGCTAAAGAGATCAGGGACAGGCCAGGATAATGTCAGACAGAATGGTCAGAGAAAAATTGAGCTGTGATGTGAGGAGAAACAGTGGAGAACAGGACAGGTGCCTTTTAGGTGAGAGACGTACTTATAGTATACACGTTCGCTAACGATATACACTGTGCTCACAATATTCTACAGATTATTATGATCCTATAACAGGCCAGCAGACATTAGTATGTTTAGGGTAGATTTATTTACTATTAAATGTATAAAAACTTTACTTGAGTATATTTCTATACTAAAAGCATAGGCTATACTCGGGTAAATTTTTAATACATATTTTTCACCTTGGTTATAACATAAACAGAACATTAAAGATTTGAGTATTTAAACAACCAATTTTGTTTTTCAATTACAAGTTTTATTTAGGGCATGACATGACTAAGTTACCTATATAACACTATTTGATGCCATTGGTAGTATACGACGATCAATATTCTTGCTTCGGCATACCATGTTGAACTCCATCATATTGCCGGGATGCTCATTTGATCTGAAGTGAACGCTACACACGACCGTGTTTTCTGAGCCGAGAGGAGAAATCCCGTCTCTTCACCTGCTCAAACCGCACCAGGAACGAAAGATAGGCTATTGCACAGTCACTTTTATTGTAATGGAAACTTGTGGACTCGATCTTGAAGTCCTGACAGGCTGGAGTTTTTGCAATCTCCACAAACACAATAATTTACCATGACGATGATAAATTAAAATGCAAAAACTAACGAAAGCACACTGACTGACGAGCGCTCTCACTGAACACCAGCCTGCTCTCACTGAGCCGAGGCTGCGGCTCCCTGATATGACGTCAAATGATGCGATGTTGAAAAAAAAGCCGTTTTTACTAGCAGTCCAAGAAACGCTCACTTTATCTTCTAAATTAGTGTCCTTATGTTGTTTTAAAACATTTTAAATCCTGCATTAACTTTTCATATGGTATTTTCATACAAGGTTATCTATAAATTTCGATTTTTTTTTTTTTTTTACCTGCAATATGCTCTTTAATTTCTCATCTTGTATTGTCTCTATATTCTCTTGCCTCTGCTATTTCTTCCTGCATCTCTTCTCTTTGGTTCTCATATCAGCTTCTCTCGTTCTTGTATCATCTTATCTTGTCTCCTCTAAATCTTTTTTTTTTGTCTCATTACGTTTATTTTCATTCTTTCTTTCCACTCGTTCTACTCTTGTCTCACCAAGGTTTTTTTCTTCTTCATTTTGTCCCTCAACTTGTCTCTTCTCTTCAAGTCTCATCCATCTACACTACTTGTTTTCTTCTTGTCTCGTCTCTTCTCTTCCTGTTTACTACTTGATGTCAAAACTATTTAACGATAACACCAACAGATGAACAGTTCACAATACTCTCATCTGTTCTATATCAGATGTTTTGCTGTTATAAGCATATAACCCCACTGGTGCAGTGTCTCTGCATATATGCAAAAACTTTGGGTTATGTCAAGTCACATTTATTTATATAGTGCTTTTTACAATACAGATTGTATCAAAGCAGCTTCACAGTGATAATGTACATTTTTATGTACATTTTAATTGTGACAGTACCGAGAAATGTCTTGTCTATGGCAGTATTGATCAGTTATCAATGTCTCTAATGCTTTTGTCTAATGTTAGGTGAGTTTCTGGGTCGTGAGGGAGATTCTTCATGCTCAAACCCTGAAGATCAGAGCAGAAGTTTTGAGCCTCTATATCAGAACAGCAAAGGTAAAAAGTCTCCATACTGCACATATGTGCTTCTACTTAAGTGATTGTATTTGTATGTGTTGTTAAGCTTTTTTCTCTCTTCCTGCAGAAACTATGTGACATGAATAGTCTCCATGCCGTGATGGCGGTAGTATCTGCTTTACAGAGCGCCCCTATCTTCAGGCTCTCCAAGACCTGGGCTGTGAGTTATTTAATATGCTCCATTTGACACATTTTTATATTACTAGCTACATTTTACGGTAACACTTAAAGGGTTAGTTTACCCAAAAATGAAAATTAAGTCATTAATTACTCACCCCCATGCTGTACCAACCCCGTAAGACCTTCGTTCGTCTTCGGACGCACGACGCATGCGCGAGAACTGAACTGAAGTAGTGTAAGGAGATCGCAATTCTCGCGCATGTGTCGTGGAAATCTAAGGAAGTCTCGTTTCTGGCCTACAAGGAAGAAAAGGAATAGTCGAATAAACGCGTTATTTTTGTTTGTTTTTTCGCACAAAAAGTATTCTCGTCGCTTGATAAACATATAGTTGAGCCACGGTAGTCACTTGGGATATTTAAACATTTTCTTCATTGACTTTCTGGGCCGTCAAGAGGCAGTCCCTTAGGAGCCAATGTGGTAGTTATACAGCTCTCAAATTTAATCAAAAATTTTGATCTTTATTTGTGTTCTGAAGACGAACGAAGGTCTTACGGGGTTGGTACAGCATGGGGGTGAGTAATTAATGACTTAATTTTCATTTTTGGGTGAACTAACCCTTTAAAGGCCTTGTGTATAATGCATTTATTCGTAATGTACATTATAATGCATCAATATTTTCATAAAGTTAAAATGTATTACAATATCTGCTGGTTTCTTGTTGCATCTAATATACAGAATATATATATATATATATATATATATATATATATATATATATATAAATCTCAAAGCATTGTGTGTCTGTTTGGTCAGTTGGGTTCTTGGTTTATTCATTATTCTGTCCAACCCAGATGCTGCATGGGCCCAGATTTCTTTCGACTCAGTTTTCAAGTTGTTTACAGGTTGTGAAATTATGCAGGCTTCCAACACACAACTTCAGTTAGTTATTGATGAGTGCTGGAAACTGCTAACATATGAATCACTACAAAACCTTGAGCTGTTACTTTCCAATACTCAGACTGATGAACAACAAGCAACTCTGTTTAGTTTTCCCCCTTTTTAGTCTTTACTGGAATTCAACCATTTCAATTTCCAAACATGACACCCTTCATTTTTTTTTTGCCTTTAGAATTAATTAAAATAGCATAAAAATGTTAAGTGTTTGAATGAAAATTCTCTCTAAGAAGGGAAAGATTAATGTTAACAATATTCTTATGATCTTAACGCTTAATTTTCTATAAAGTTCAATAGACTGCTAATGCTAAAGCTAATACTGAGGTTTTCAAAACATTTGTCTGTTTCTACTATAAAATGGGCCAACTATCTATAAAACTAACACCTGTTGCTTGGGTTTTTAGTTACTTTACAGTGTGTTTACTCACAAATCAATCTGTGGTTGAGCATCTGTGCTTTACTTGGGTTGCTAACATTCATTAGCATAATTAGCATAGTTTTCTTTAGCAGGTTTCCTTCAGAAAAAAAACCCTCAAGGGTTTGGAAATGCTCACTCTTGTAAATGTTACATTTTGATGTATAAGAATCTGCTGACCAAGCATGTTTTCATAGTGGCAATTTGCACATTTGTTTAATTGCTTGCTTTTTTTATGAGACTGTTTTATGAAAAGTGTCATAGCAAAGTGCCTTTTTATCGTTGCTACTGTAAAACCATAAAAACTAAAATTAAAAGTCTGTCATTTATTCAATGTTTAAATGGCCTTGGCCAGTAAGAAACCACCACCTGAAACCCCCTAGCAACCTCATAGAAGGCACTAAAACCATCCAGAACAGCTTACAGACTGCAAAGTAATGCCCTGATATGCATTTTAGAAGCCCCATAACAATGCCCTGGCAGCTACCAACAACATCCTAGCACTGTGGTGGTGACTTTTGCATGTGCAAGCAGTATTTATTAGTATTTTGAGGGAAACTATGGTTACCGTGGTGAACTTGTATAAGGCTATCCAATAGCTTTATGCATCTGTCTCTCCTTTGGAAACCTTGTCTTGTCTTCAGTCACAGCCAGCATCCTCCTCCTCAATGCTGTCTCTAGTGTACCCTTTTCAGTCTTTTACATAACTGGAATATTCCTCTCCCCCGCTTTTTTTCAGATCTATGTTTTCCATGGCTTCTTTGAGTAGCTTTCCTCAGACATGGCCAAACACACACTATCCTATGTCGTGGGCTCAACATACTACTTTTATTTGGCAATTTTTGCGAATGAGTACAATTATTTTCCATTATATATTGTATCATCTGGCATGCTTTGAAAATGATCCAAAGAACGTCTTGTGCTTCAGAGGAAGAACAGAAATCTGTACAAATGAATTTGGATGATGAATAGCCAAGTTTCCATCCAAGGTGGGGGGGGGGGGGGGGGGTTATTTTTTTTTTTTTTTGGAAACACTTACTAAATAAAAAAATAGATAAAAAAATAGATATCGAGTAAAAAGGGCTTGAACGCAAACAAATGCTTTGTTTTATGACAGTCCGCGTCTGTATGTTGCTCCCATCAAAGAACTTTTTCTCTGTAATTTTAAAGGGTAAATTAAATTTATTCTGAGTTTACACAGGCAGATTTCTTTTGTGATGCACTAAAACTTTTGTGATACAGTTTTTTATGGATGATGTCATTATGCACACCATTTTACCGTTCACGGGCAAATTGGGTAGACAGACTGTAGACAGGACGTTTTTGCAAACTTCCCTTTGTCAATAACAGAACAGGGAAAAAAGTGGATTAAAAACTTGTCTAGTGTCTCAAATTCATTGCGATTACTGACCTAAATGTACAAGTTTAAATTAGATATTGAATCCCATATTTTTTTTTAGTGTGGTGATTTTTGGTCTGCCCATTCAGACCCCCCCTTTTTTTGCACTCTCCCACCCAATTGAATTGGTGATTTTGAAATACAATTCCAATCAGGTTTTACAGATTTGCTCATAACAGATTTCAAATGGTTTTCCTTCCTTCCCTCTTAAAGGAGTAGTTCACTTTAAAAAACTTTTGCTGATAATTTACTCACCCCTACAGAAGAGGATTAGGGCCAAGCAATAATAATAAAAAAATAAAACCATCTTGTCATTATAATTCATTATAAAGCCATTATAATGCGTGATTAAACTTGTTAAATTTCAAGAAAAAAGTCTAAATACAATCTTGAGAATAAACTCATTAAATATCGAGATTAAAGTCATTGTAATGCAAGAATTAACTCGTTAAATTTAGAGAAAAAATGTCGAAGTACAATCTTGAGAATAAACTCATTAAAAATTGAGAATAAAGTTGTGTTTCAAGAAAAAAACTCGTTAAATTTAGAGAAATAGTCTAAATACAATCTTGAGAATAAACTCATTAAATATCGAGATTAAAGTCATTATAATGGAAGATTTAACTCCTTAAATTTAGAGGGAAAAAAAGTCGAAGTACAATCTTGAGAATAAACTCATTAAATATCGAGAATAAAGTTGTTGCGTTTCGAGAAAAAACTCATTAAATTTAGAGAAAAAAATTCGAAATACAATCTTGAGATTAAAGTCATTATAATGCGAGATTTAACTCGTTAAATTTAGAGAAAAAAGTCGAAGTACAATCTTGAGAATAAACTAATTAAATATCGAGAATAAAGTTGTTGTGTTTCAAGAAAAAACTTGTTAAATTTAGAGAAATAGTCGAAATACAATCTTGAGAATAAACTCATTAAATATCGAGATTAAAGTCATAATGCGAGATTTAACTCGTTAAATTTAGAGAAAAAAGTCAAAGTACAATCTTGAGAATAAACTAATTAAATATCGAGAATGAAGTTGTTGTGTTTCAAGAAAAAACTCGTTAAATTTAGAGAAATAGTCGAAATACAATCTTGAGAACAAACTCATTAAATATCGAGATTAAAGTCATTATAATGCAATATTTAATTCCTTAAATTTAGAGAAAAAAAGTCGAAGTACAATCTTGAGAATAAACTCATTAAATATCGAGAATAAAGTTGTTGTGTTTCGAGAAAAAAAACTCGTCAAATTTAGAGAAAAAAGTCGAAATACAATCTTGAGAACAAACTCATTAAATTTCGAGAATAAAGTTGTGTTTCGAGAAAAAAAACCTATTTAAATTTCGAGAATAAAGTTGTGTTTCGAGATACTGTCTCCATGGTTACTTTGTAAAAACCTTTGTATTGCTGCCACACTACCATTTTCGGTCCCCATGTCCATGCGGAACTCTCGGGACACCCTCCTATGCCATTAGGCTAATTGTTTTTATGAAGAATCTAACTGGCTATTACTTGAGGGTCGTTATTGGTTGTGTACTCCTCCATCCACAGAATGTAACGACTGTAACCATCTATACAGCCATTAATGACAATGCAGTACATACGGATTTAATTGATCAAAGTCCATATTCCAGAGTGCATTTGGGCCAGCGCTGTTCGTTGTTCAAGTGACGGCTCAAGCGTCTTTTATCAGTACTCATCAAAATGAACGAATCTTTTTTCACGTCATTTCGTTCATTTTGTTCGTTGAATGAACCAAATGTCTCGAAAAAAGATCCGTTCATTTTGGTGAACGAGTTTAAACAGGAGAGTCACGAACGCGCATCACAGAACAGAGCAAGGTGAGCATTTGCGCTTATAAAATTTACACTTTTTTTTTTTTATATATAAAAGTGAACTACTCCTTTTAACGCATCACACAGTGATAACATCAAAACCGGTGACGAATATGGTGAAAGTATTCATACAGTATTCACACGGCATGTCCAAGATTTCAGCTGTGACTATTCAGAACATCACAATACCAGTTTCTCTGGGTTTTATTTACTTTTAGTTTTCGTGCGACAGAGGAGTTCTGCAGGACGCTTATTTGGAGAGCGATATGATGCACCCTAATTGTTCCTGCATCTGTTTCGAAAGCCTCAGTCCTTTCACAAACTTCCTAAAAAAAAGTGGTTTTGCTATGTTTCTGGGGACATTTGCAGAAATTTCATCCCCACACAGACCTGCAAACAGAAGGGTTTTGGAGAGCTGGAGTGTGTTTGCGTGAGAGGTCACATCAGGTAGCTCTTAATTTGGTTAAGTTTGTTGGCATTTCCTGTTAAGGACTCTGGGTTTAATTTCTGCGCCATCAAATTTCCCTTTGTTTGTAGAGTTCTTATTTAATCTTATCTCTCTTTTCTGTCTTTGTTTCCCCCACTTTTGTTTTTGCTAAGAACATTCTGAAACACTAAACATTAGTTTCATTTCCCTTTTTTTTTGTTCAGGTGGAGATATTTTACGCCTGTCCCGACATTTACGTTTGCTCTGCCAAGTGGTTGATGAATGGATAACAAACTAGGATCACACTAACTGTGAATGATTATGATGCAGATGATAAGCACAGATACTAAAAACTGGCTCTCTTGAGATTTGTTGTTAGAGACCGAATTGTTCATGATGATTTACTAAACGTTTGCGTGTCTAGAAACACATGCAGACTTGATAAAACACACAAACAGATGATTTTGTGTTGTTACAGACCTGTAAACTTGTTTATTGTTTTTGTCACAAGTGTGCTCTCTCTTGCTCTCTTTCCCGCAGCTTTTAAGTCGGAAGGACAAGGCCACATTTGAGAGGCTGGAATATCTGATGTCTAAAGAAGACAACTATAAACGCTTGAGAGATTTCATCAGCAGCCAGAGCATGACATCCTGCATCCCGTATCTGGGTATTTTTTCTTTTCTCTCTCTTTTGAACACACATAAACATAGCCTTGTGGGGAGGATCTTTTCTAATCTGCCGTTCGTAATAATATAATGCAGTTATAAATACATCTTCACACACACACATTTTAATGAGTTTTTAATTAAATTATCCCATTTTAAACCATTTTTTCTTGTTTAGATATTCGCCCATTTGTGTTCTTGAATTTGCCTTTCAAATGAATTTCGTTACGCTTTTGCCGCATTAACATCGAACATTTTTAGAACTCTTGATATTGTTTTATCGGGGAAAATTCTATTGCAACAATTATTGTTATTGTTTTATTGCCCAGCCCTAATGATGACCAGCACAAAATTAGCGTCTGGTTTAAGATTTGCTGGTTTAAGTTTAAGTAACGGCACAAATACCATTAAATTGACTAGTGCAAAACTGCAAACCTTAGTAAATCACCATCTCCACTTGGGATGCAAATGGTTAATAAACCATTATTATCGATTAATTGATTAATCGGTTATGGATTAATTGTCGACGAGAATTTACTCGATTAAATTAATTGTCGGCTAATTGAACATTACAAACGTGACACGATGTTCTCACGCGAGAGAGACGACTCAAACTTGAGGCGGCAAAAAAGAAAGTATGGGTTTTATGACCTTATTTCAGTGACTTTTTTTTTTTCACAAACCACGCATAAACAACATTATCTCAAAACTACAAAATTTTACATACATGTTGCTGACATATTATTGTAGCAGAGTTTGTGCTGAATACAGTGTAATAATAATTTAGCCATGAAAATGTCACAAGTAACAGAGAAAAGCACAAAGAACACCTCCAGGACCTAAAAAACAGCTCAGACCCCTAAGGGATAAAACATATTTTATGTTGCTTAATATTTCAGATGCAACACGTGAGCCAGCGCACAATTATTTTTTATGTATTTTAATTTTCTATGCGTAATTTATTTAGTTAAACTACATAAATGCCATTATTCTGTGACGTATCCCAACTGTTACAATAAAACATCAATTGAGCAATATAACATGCATTTTTATTCAGTATATAAGTAATATTTAGCTTTTTATGTTAAATTGATACCGTGAGAAATTTACATTCTCAGGAAAATAGGCGCTTATCAGTTAATCGTTAATCGGTTGATCAACTAATGATTTATGAATTAATTGATAATTTGCATCCCTACTCTCTCCACCCATGCATTTTGTGTCTGAAAGGGACACTCCTACAATGGATTTGTAATAAGATCAGTCGCAAAAATACTTTTCAGTGCTTATTTTTCTCTGCGTGTCTTTAGTAAATCCTGACTAGTTTTTTTTTGTTTGTTTTTTAACGCCAAAAGAGTGTTTGTGCTGGTGCAAGCTGTTAGTAATTCTGGCCCCAAGTCTTTAATCACAATATTCAAGGTACACAGGAAAAGCTATCAACCTTGATCAAGTAAAACTAAGATTACACGCAACTAAGGGTAGAAATACACAGACATGAACAACAAATAAACATAATCAAATCAGAAACTAATGAAAGTCATCATTGATCAAACAAACTGTAATATCGTGAAGTAATATTACAATTAAAAATGCTTTCTATTTGACTGTTTTAACATGTAATTTATCCATGTGATGCAAAGCTGAATATCGGTATCATTACTCCAGTCATTAGTGTCACACGAGCCTTCAGAAATCAGTCTAATATGATGATTTGATGCCATGTCTTATCAATGTTTAAAATAAAAAATAAGTTTGTAGTTTTGCTGCCTTTGTAGTATAAAGATGGTTTATCTAAATGTCATCCCTACAAGGTTATCAAAATATGTTCATTCATGCACTCCATGACAAACATTTCTGTTGCTTAGTGCCATACTTATAATACTCTTTTATAAGACTGGCATCATCAGCTGTTATGCCCTGTATATACGTGTTGGAGTTACATCATCATCTGAACACAGTCGCAGTCCTGCTTTATTCAGGGCGTTTAGAGCTCAGATGGGCAATGGGAGACGCTGCTGAGCCATTAACCAGTGTTTTTCAGTGTTTTTATTTTACTTGTCTTCTTTCTTTTTTTTTAACTGGCAGCACAAACTGTGTCTTGAGCAAATTGGAAACTATTTATTTTGAGTGACCTGAAAAATGTGCGTGTTTGGACTCTTTACTTTCATCAAATTCTTCTTAGACGAGGCGGATTTCTTGTATCTTTTTGGCACAGTTCTCATAGATGTGCTTGATTATGAAACCGTATAAGTGAGGAATGAATAAATCAGAGCTGGTCATAGTGTGAGAGATATTTACAAGCTTTCCTTCGCTCTGCTTCTCTTCAATGTGTTCTCTCCATATATGTTTAGGTCAGAGGTCTTCAAACCTGCTCCTGGGTGCCTGCACTGCTCTGTCCTGCAGAATACACCTCTGACCAATATTAAACACTCCTGAACCAGCTAATCAAGCTCTTCAGGATTGCTTGAAAATCAGGTTGGATATAAACTTTGCGAGGCAATGGGTCTCCAGGAGCATGGTTGAAGACCTCTGGCCTAGGTGACTTGGTTAGTGTATTAAATTAACATCTAAGGATGCACAATATATTCTGAACCATATTGGTTATCGACTGATATCCTAATTTCATTGTCTAAGTTGTAATGTTGTTATGTCTAAATTTCAAATTCATTGATCATTTACTCACACACAACACAAAAGATCACAGAAGATGATATTTAACCCTTCCGTTGTTTTGTCATTGTGACCCATAGAAGTTTATTTGATTTATCTGAAAATGCTAGTTAATGTTATCAAACTGGACTAAAACTTACTCAACAGTGCAAGGATATTAAAGTCCCCTCGTAGTCAATAACTGTATCCCTTAAAACTCATCTTTGATCACCAAAATGACAAATAAAAAATCAAAAGTCCTTGGAAATCATCATGCTTTAAAATACCTTGACTGTAACTCAACACCCTTGCCTCATTTAGTATACATGGTTCTATGAATATGCAAATTAGCCCCACCTCCACTCACTCACACCAGCTCAGAGATCCTCTCGTTGACGATCGCCCGCTGACCTGATTGGTTACAAGGTAGTTTGTGACGTGAGAAACACCAGCGATTTCAAACCACATTTTTGCGACTGTCTTTGGTTCACTGCAGTTTTAAAGAGGAAATACTCAACAATGATGTTGACTTATGAATGTATACATGATTTACCTTAAAGCATATTCAAAACACCATATAGACCTATACAGTAAGCATCAATAGTTTGATTCTGCATTCCCACCACCATACAGTAAAAGTAAGGCCGTGTGTCCACCAAAGCGTTTGTCCACGTGCCTGGCGTATGTTTTCAATTGTTTTCAATGTGAGCGCCGCGTTTTTTAAATGCCATGAGCGTAACGAGGTGCTGAGCGTTTTTTTTTGTTTTTTTTTACACGCTGAAGCGCCGAACGCTCAGCGTTTTCTACTGGTCGCTGAGAGTTGAAAAATGTTCAACTTTGGATAAAACGCAGCGCTCATCGCTGTCACTTTTTACCCAGCCGTCCAATCACAGTGGAGGAGGGGCGGGACTAATACCACACCGATCAACTGTCACAACATTCTTTCTGTACAACAACATCAACCAGCAGAGCTAACCAAACAAAATGGATGAATAATAATTTTTTAGAATGAAACTAATTATATGCGAAATCAGTTACAAGTAAACAGTAATGACATGAGGTGTATATGATGATATTTTTTGGGTGAATTATGCCATAAATGAACTTTAAATTAACAGAACCAAGACTGACTGTGTGCATACATATTTGTCTGATGTGTTTGGTACGGGGCTGGAGGACTCCTAAGCTCTCTGGAACACAGAGAGGAAAATACTGCTGTCTTGTGCAACTTGAGGTCTAAACTGCAATAAAGAACTGCCAGTCACTTTCCTCAAAGAAAAGATGGAGGAATTTAAGGCACAGAATTGGAGGACCTCTTGTGTTCTTCAGACTTGGCCGTACTAATCAAACTGTTCATTTTGACCCGCTGGATGTTCTTCAACAGAACATTGGAAGTGTGCTAAAAACTCAAAGATACATATTTATATTAACTAAAGCTGCCCCCTAATAGTCAACCAAATGTTAGTTCATGAGAAAAGAGGCTTAGTTGACCAAATTTGAATTAGTCGGTTAGTTGCCGAAAAAAAAAATCCAAAGGAATTGGTGGGGGTGGGGAAAAAATCGATTCTCAGATGCATGGCGATGCGGACGTGGACGATTCTGAATCCATTAACAAATGTCAAAAATCGAAAAAACCTTTTTTGATATACATTTATAAAAAATAATGTAATATTGAAGGAATGCAAAAGACAGAATTCTGAAGCACGGAAGTGCAGTGTGCGTGCACATAACAGAGACGCGATGGGGCGGGCGGTAATACCACACCGATCAACTGTCACACAATTATTTCTGTACAACGACATCAACCAGCAGAGCTAACTGAACAAAAGGAATGAAAAATAATTGTTTGTATGAAACAAATTAAATGCAAAATCAGTTACAAGTAAACTGTGCTGCGGATATTCTGTTTTTCAATTCTCAGCGACCAGTGAAGCCAAGCCAAGCTCTCAGTGCTTCAGCGTGTAAAAACTTTCAGCGCCTTGTTGCGCTCATGGCGTTTAAAAAACGTGGCACTCCCATTGAAAACATGCTCATTAAAATAGCTTTGGTGGACACAGGGCCTAATGGTGCGTTCACACCGGACACGAATAGCGCGTCAGGCACGAATTATTTCAATGTTAAGTCAATGCAAAGACGAGTTACACACTTAAAGAATACCTGCGGCACGAATGAGGCGTAGAGCGCGGCGCGGAAGACGCAAATACGCCTCATTCGCGCATGATTTAGTTAGTGCCATTTGTGCATTCACGCGTTGGCGTCATGTCACGCCGTGTTAACCAATACGGGGGCCTAGCTACTTGCTCACGTGGCGAAGGATGTGGATGCTTTAATAAATTATTTTGTAATATGACTAAATGCATGGTGGGATTCTTTATTTCAATAAACGAGACATGTTCATTTTGTATTGAATGTTAATCATTCCATATCTAGATTATATGAAATAGTATTATGATGTAAAGACAACCAACATGCATGTGCAAAGGTTCGTGTCTGGATGTGAAAGAGAAAAAAAAAATCACAGGACAGGTTAATAACTTTTGAAGGCTGGCTCTATTTATCATCAAAACAAAAATAAATGACAGCTAGATGAGGTGGATGAGGGCGAGGGTGATCCTCGCTCCGATGCAGGACAACAGGTCATCAAAATGCTCGATAAACATAGAAAAAGATTGATTTTGACGTACGAGATGCGCGTAAATTTCCCTTCAAACTTTTGATTTTGCGTGCGCCAGTTTCGCTCTTGACGCGCAAATTAACACAAAGTGGTCAAGCGTCAAACTAGACGCGGTAGACACGAATTTGACACGCTATTCACGTCCGGTGTGAACGTAGCATTAGGGTGATCCGATCAGGAATTTTTGGGGGGAATTTTGGAAACTTCACAGGGAGAAGTATGTGCCGATACTAGGGGTGGCACGGTACATGAAAAAACACCCGAACCGTTCGGTTCGCTTGTCTCGGTTCGGAGCGTGTGTGCGTCTCACGGTTTGACGCATGCGCAATGTAACCTCGTGCCCGTATGTGACGTGTGTTTTCTTTTCGCGCGACATAAACGTGTTCGACTTGGACCGGCGCTGCACAGAGCGATCGGTGAATATCAAACTAGCGCGAGTCGGCTCCGTATGCATTCATCACTTTCGCGGTATTTGATGTCATTACCGATCGCTCTGTGCAGCGCCGGTTCAAGTTAGTAAACAAGCCAGTAAAAGTGGAGTATGGAGCGCTGCAGGTCACGGCACGCGGAGAAATGGCAAGTGGGAGAGATGAGGGAGTTGGAGGATGCGCCAGCGTCGTATGAGTCTATGGTATAAGTCCGGTGTGTGGGAACATTTTGGATTTCATGTTATGATATTTTAATATAACGCTACAGTGGCACTTTATGTATAGATAAGAGCTTCAGTCATACGTTTCCAAATCCTGCACTTTAATTTTAAGTGGAAAAAAGGTACCCTCACATTTTGGGAATAGAAGCATTGTTGATACTGTTTTTGTGTTGAGGCTGAACTTAAATTTCACTTTATGTTTATGGCCTTTGCTATTGCTATAGCTTAATTATCTATAGGCAATGAGGTTTCATGTATATTGACATTTAAAAGACAGTGTTTTAAGAGTTCCTCTCTTTTTCTTTTAAAAGATAGAATTTTGGTAAGAGCTACAAAAGTTAGCAGTTGATACATGAAAGTTAATTTCTTTGTGTAAATAAGATTTATGTGATAAAAATGCACAAGTTCTTGTAGAGATAGTGATACACATTCTCCTTTTTTTTGCCAAATAAACAAAAAGCATGTCAATGTCTTCTCTCTTGCTGTATCTAAATCTCACCTAGCTTTCCTCTGAGATAGTCCCAAAATGTGCTTAAAGTCAGAGTCAAATTCAGTTTGTGCATGATTGCATGAATATAATATATATTTTTTTAATACTGTATCCTAAAGTGTGGATAATTAAGTGATATATCACATGTTGAAGTACATTTCTTGAGTGTTAAGATTAAAAGAAAAAATAACAAGAACCGTACAGAACCGAAAACCGTGACCCTAAAACCGTGATACAAACCGAACCGTGGGTTTTGTGAACCGTGCCACCCCTAGCCGATACCGATCTATGTGAAGCCTATTTTTAATCATGTAGAATTATTTATATGGATGCTCCAATCACAATTTTACAGACATTCATTCAGGGCCTGAATTTCATTTTTGAAAATGGGGAAAAATCTTTAGTCAAGGGCAGTCCTAATGTAAACGCCATCCATTTACATTTAGTTAAATACATACCATCTAGTTATAATTTAAAATACTTGTCAAATTGTAACGATTAGCCTATGTTCAGTTTTTCACTGTTTCACAATTTTCAGTTTCATTTTCACACCGTTTGATCCTTTCCTGTTTACATGATTTCCTAGTTAGTTTCCTCATTTATTAATTAGCTCTACATGTTTATTTAATAATTCATCACATTAATGTGTTGGTTATAAAGATTAAATTGTGTTCTTAAATTGCGTGTATCTGGCGATGGCCATCATTTTGAGTAGGATATATGAAGCTGGAGCCAGAGCTGGATGTGTCACAGGATCTAGTGAATGTGCCTGGATTGATGTTGTACAGTTCCAGCTAATTTATGGTAGTCTTCATCTGCATCTGAGTCACAGCCTAGTACTCAGGACTGGCTTGCAAGATGTGTTATCCCATGCAAATGATGCGCATAATCTTCGGGTACTAAAGCTACACAGACTATGCATATAAGCGACCCTAACTCATTGTCGGTGAATTCTCCCTTTGGTCTTTTCACTTCTGCTTTGGCTATCAGAGTCAGTGATTTGTGGTGTGTTATGAAAGCGCTCAGGTGAGGGGATGGGCTCTGAACACATCCAGACGGCTTCTTCACAGTGTGAATGTGAGAAACTGGCTTGAAGGCTTTTGAGAGGAAGATGTGGTAATGGATCGGGTCAGTGTCCAAATGGTTTGTGTGTTTTGTTATAACCGGATTTTCCTACTGAAAAGACAGGATCAGATTGAAGCTTCCAGCTGGATGCACATAGGTGTGTGTGTGTGTGTAGACTGAGTCTGTGAACTGATCTAAACCATTGTTTGCTGTGTGGATGAAAATGTTCCCCCAATTCTGATACCGCTTCCTATTGGCTCAGTTTTACCACTTGGCCACCAGAGAACCACAGAACACACACATTGTGTTGTCATGTTTTATGGGGACTTTCCATAGACATTATGATTTTTTTTATACTGTACAAACTGTATATACTATCCCCTTACACTAACCCTACCCCTAAACATACCCATCAAAGAAAACACACACACACAAAATGCCAGCACCCCCTGCATAGACACTGTCTGGAACTCCCATCAACTCGCGCGCGCACACACACACAAAGTTTACATTGGGGCTGTTGATAGGGTATTTAAATGGAACAATGAAACTTGCATTAAATTTGCAATTTAACTTTAAATATTAATATTTAAATTTAAATATTTATAATTGATATAATAATACCCTTTCATAATAATCTTACCCAAAATGCAGTTCTGTAAAATGTTAGTCGTAATATCAATATCAATATAAGTCGCAATATCAGTTATTAGACAATGATAAACAATGTATTTAAAATGAATCACATCAATATCATAGAATTTGATCAATGATACTGTTCTTTTGTTTTGTTAATGTGTTTTAATAATATTTTGAATTAGCATTTATTTATATTTCTTCAGGTTTCATTTACTTTTTTTATTACGTTATGCGTTTTTTTTGATCAAACAGATTCATGAGTTCAGATTAATTTAGTAAAGAATGACTTCTGGGACATGAATCGCCCTGCATGACATTTCTGAAAGTAAGAGCATGTGATACCAAAATTTACATTTCCCACTTTTGTTTTTTCTTAATTTTCCACAAGTCATCACGGTTGATGATTTTAATGACCGTCAGCCTTTGTATTCGAAAAACTTTTATGAGACAAATGAAAATTACATTCTGATGGAGACTGCACTTGTTGTCTAAGCGTGAGTATTTTTCTCTCATGTGCCACGTCCAGGATAGTGCGAAAGCCTGTGATTGGTGTCCCGTGAGGTGATGCATGTTGGGAAACAGATAGAACCGATAGAGGCTGCTCGCATAATTTTATCTGCCAGGGTCTCTCTCTCCTCTCTGAGTGTGTGTGTCCGTGTTCTCCCGATAGGATTTGATGCTTGGCTATGAGTGATCCAGGACGGTTTGAAAGATAGTCCCGCTGGGGAAACCGGGAACAGGGAGGCATAACTTTTATGAAATACACTTTTGTGGGGCTGTAACCTAAGCACTTTATATGGAAGGAATGTCTTGCTCTTTTGTCTCCATCTCTCTCTCTTTCCCTCTGGATCCCTCTTTTTCTCTCTCTCGGCTCAGTCTCTCTCGCCTCCATTCGTGATGGCTGAAATGTGTTTTTCATTGTCTCTATGTGCTGTAGTCCTCCCATTTTCACATGTCTGCATACTTTTGACATGAAATCTCTGTTTCTGAACACTCTCGCACACACACTCCTGCTCATACCGCAGAAAAGTCAATGGTGTAATTGAAAAGCCAGCTGTGACTTCATATATAGTATACTGTACGAAAAAAATGGTTCACTCAGGCTTTTGGACGCTGTTTTATTCAGTGTTGCAGCGTTAAAAGTGGATTCAGAGATCATTTAAACAAAAATGTATTTCATTTCATTCATACCAAAATTATATTCGGGCATAAGTGTGTCCATCCCCCTGTTGATGGAGTAAATCAGTTTGTGTGATTTTTATAAAGGTAGTCTAGCATAAATTCGGCCTATAGTTTGTGAGCCAGTAAGTGGTGTAACCAATTAATGAAGGTAGACCAATTGAAAAACTCAACATGAAATCAAAATGGACCACATTTACTTACATAATTATCATTCTTGGCCTTATTGTGACCAATTTATTGGTGCACATTATTTAATTGGTGCTAATTTTGCTATTAACTTCTGCTTTCACTTAGGTTGCGAAAACATACAGAATTGCAATTTGAATTTTAAGTAGTACAACTTATATGTTTTGAAATTCAAAAAATCCATATATTCGAACTACAAGTGTAGCTAGAAAATGAAGATTCATCAAGACAAACTTTGAATGATGGCTTGAATAAGCCTTGTCTGAAAGTTATAAGAGTTTAAAGGCCTTTTTTAGGGTTTTATACTTTGTAATAAATTAACTTTTGATTGATAAATTTCATTTCATGTGAAGCATGACCAATTTACTTAAAATTTCAACTCATTACCTGAAAGGATGCCAATTCCAGAGTTCTGAATGCTTGCTCATAATACTCTGCAACTACTTTATCTCCTAAAATAAGGCCACACAAACAGTTGGATAATCTCAACCAACTGTTTTAACAAACTCATATTTGGTTTGGCTCCATTATGGTATTTAATGTCTGCTTTTCACAGTCCAATCAACTCCCACTTGTTGAATATCTTGTTTCACTTGAAAACATACAGTATTATATTGTGGACGAAATAATATTGAATTTAAGATTTAGACTTTGAAAAACGCATATTGATTGACCTCTAAGCTGGAAGTTGAAGCTGCATATTGATCAACCTCTGAGCTGGAAGTTCAATGTACATGGTGGTTACAACCCTGGATGTAATTTTCTCTCTCTTTTGGTAAAAGTATACAAAAGTTTGTCAAAAGCACAATGGTACATCATAATCGGGGTTAAATAGATGATTGGAGGATTATAACTGTAATAAATACAGATCACTGGTATATAAATAACAAATGAATACTGTGGATTGGAGGTGAGTCCTTAAATTAACTCTTACAAAAACAAACAACTATTAAACATGAAGTATATTTACAGACCAACGTTACCCCCGAATGCAGACGGGGCCTGGTGAACGGTTCAGCCCAGTGCTAGTCCTGTTACAGACAAGCCTCCAAAGCAAGAGGCCAAAGATCTTTAATTAAAAACCTGCGATTGAGGCTTTGAAGTCGTCAGTCCAAGCAATGAGGGAGAGTCAGAAGGAACAGACACCAATGAAGATATTGCAGTGGAGAAGAATGTAAGAAGTAAACAGTAAAAGGAAAATTTAGGAGATGGAGAAGAGCAGGAGATCCTGAAGTTGACCGTGTTGTCATCCGACTCCAACTTTTTAGTTTTTTACGTCGTCTTCTCTGAATTCCGATGGACTGTTCAACAGACCAAATGGCATCGGTGTTCAAGTCTGGTTAAACGCATGTCCTTTAACTCCTTTTCACGATTTGTTATGCTGTTGTTACCAATGACGACTATACTGTGTTATACATGTCAGTCCTCATAAACATAAATGTGTGATTATAAATAAGTGCTGAAGTGAGTTATGAGTACATTCAAGCGATTTAGACTCATGTGAAATGAGGGTGAGGTCCTGGGGTGAACCTCAGTCTATTGGCCGGATCATCATACGGACTGATTTGAGCGAATAGAACCCGCCTCCATACTCCGCCCAGAAGATCCCATCTTGGAACTTGCTGCGATACACACCACCGGAGTACCACACGCCGTTCAGATTGGTTTGTCCACACGCGTTGTACCACCAGCCGCCTTTGTGGAAATGAGCGCAGTTGCCTGTGATAGAAGAATATGGAGAAGAGAATGCAATAAGAATGACGACACATTTTCAAAGCTTTTGCTCATGTCAGAACCAATTCCAGACAACCCTTGTCAACTCAAGGACAGTTTCTTGGTGCATTCCTGATAAAACGAATCAAGCATCATTGGCAATCAAATCTGCAGTGGGACATTATTAGCTTTGGAGCTGTGACAGTCGTATGACATTTGGAATGATGGCTTGACTAAACCGTGCCTGAAAGTTAAAGGAGAACTCCGGCGCAAAATGAACCTTTGGTCTAATAAAACATTGGTACCCGTCGACCGTTCTCTGAGATTTGTTTTCAGGATAACTGAATGTAAAGAGTTTTATCTCTAAAACTGTTTATCATATAATGCTAATATATGGGGGCATATCCATCCATCCATCCATCCATCCATCTTCTTCCGCTTACCCGGGGCCGGGTCGCGCGGGCTGCAGTCTAAGCAAAGATGCCCTCAATTCCCTCACCCTACAAAGACTTCCCTCACCCTAGACACTTCCTCTAGCTCTTCTGGGGGACCTCGGGGCGTTCCCAGGCCAGCCGGCAGACATAGTTTGTCCTGCGTGTCCTAGGTCTTCCCCGGAGTCTCCTCCCAGTGGGACGTGCCCAGAACACCTACCCGGGAAGGCGCCCAGGAGGCATCCAAAACAGATGCCTGAGCCACCTCAGGTGACCCTTCTAAATGTGGAGGAGCAGCGGCTCTACTCTGAGCTCCTCCCGAGTGACCGAGCTTCTCACCCTATCTCTAAGGCATCGCCCAGCCACTCTGCGGAGAAAGCTCATTTCGGCCACCTGTATCCAGGATCTTGTCATTTCGGTCATGACCCAAAGCTCATGACCATAGGTGAGAGTAGGAACGTAGATTGTCCGGTAAATCGAGAGCTTTGCCTTATGTCTCAGCTTCTTCTTTACCACAACAGACCGGTACATCGACCACATTGCTGCAGAAGCTGCACCGATCCGTCTATCAATCTCCCGTTCCATCCTTCCCTCACTCGTGAACAAAACCCCAAGATACTTAATATCCTCCACTTGAGGAAGGATCTCTCCACCAACCTGAAGTGAACAAGCCACCCTTTTCCGACTGAAGACCACAAAGTGGGCTCTTTATAAAGTATCTTCTTACTAAACGGTCTGTACACTTACAAAGTTCTCAATGCTTTGTTTTGCATGTAGGGACAACAAGCAATAAATTCTACTTGCTGTAATTCCAATAAATGTTTCCCTTGTAAGTTTTTTATATATTTATATAAGTAGTTATAGCATACTGTATGCCAAGGATTTAAAAAAAAAATGCAATCGTACTGATCTAACTGGCTGTTAGCATCTGACCTGTAAAGGCGTCTTTATCCCGGTCGAGCGTTGTGAAGGGTTTTCCATTGTGGCTTGTGAGGGAGTCTCCGGCATTGCCCTGGTAGGTGCCCAGTCTCAACCTGAAGGCTTCACTTTCAGACTCCAGATGGAAACTGCTGTACTCTGCATAGACCTTCTTCCCAACCCAGTCCTCCAGCTCCACCAGCAATTTGTAGTCCCCCTGCTTGGCTAGGTTATAGATGTTCTCCAAGCCCAGCCAGTGCTCTCCATCTATGTTCCCAAAGCCTTTCTGTGTGGGAGAAGGAGGGAGTAAATAAGAGAAACCGTAATAGAGACGAAGTATGTGAGAGAGAAGTTTGATCTTTTCTCCAATGGAAATAGCTCATCTAAGTCTTGAGTGCGCTTAGTGGATTTATGTGTTCCCCTGGCTTTGTGCAGTTATTTTACTTGTTTTCATTTCATTTGTGTCAGTGAGGAGGATTTGAGGTATTTTTTCTGTACGAGGCCTTCAACTCTGGACTTACAATTCACTCATTTTGGCAAGTAAACACTCAACTTTGACAAAATCGGTGAAGTCACACTCCCAAGCCAGACTTTGCAGGGAACTTGAGAGCTACTTTAGAAAGGCATAACTAGATTTTTCCACCGATTTCAGCAGCGTACAGGGGGAAAATGGTCATTTTAGGGCCATTGCTCCTGGAAAGAGAATGAATTATGTTCTTTCGGTCTACAAGCCTCCTATACATCACATCTATAGTTTTTTGGTTTCCCCAACTGAAGGTGAAATGTCTTTTCCTGTTCAGCACTAATGCTGTAGGAAACGTGTTGTGGAATACATAGCTTAGATGTTTTATTTATTACCAATGATCTAATACCATAAACTAATATTATCAAATTTCTCAGCTGCTTTTGATATTAGTCATTACTTATTTTCATGTAATTGTTGATAATCTAAACCCCTGATATAACAAATCTATATAACTGAAGTCTTGAGAATTGAACTAGTAAATCACTAATGGGCCTTACTGGGAATCTCATTGCACATTCCATCTATCTCACACATCCACACTCGCATGACAGGGATGTGGAGCAGACGGTGAGGCTGTCCCAGTGGCTGCCGTATTTCCCTGATTCTTATCAAATGTTTAGACTTTCTAAATTTGGATAACGAGATAGGAAAAAAAGAGGACTTTACTGCTCGTTCGTTTCTTAGTTTTTGCAGCATGCTCTGGTCTCTGTGTTGTGGGCCCTTACCTTGTAGTTCTCCCAGTTCCTGAAGAAGTTGACCGAGCCATCTTTCCTTCGCTGAAAAACGGTCCAGCCTCCGTTGTCTAATTTATGTTCACACCAGGCCTGAATTAGCCTATCATTACCCTCTGTTTTCAACAATACATCCCACTGGTGCTGTGCCCCGCCTGCCGCACCTGAAAACAGTCTCTGAACGGGCCTGAGGAAGACAAGGAGAAAAGTAAACTAGGTTTCTCACTTCAGTGTGTAATATCTGGACCAGTACAGATACGTTGATGAAGACCATTTGCATTCCCAACGTGACTTGCGCATTCTTTCGAGCTCGTAAATTAGTTCTGGTTCACTTGTGCATTCTCATTATTTTGTTGTAATATTATGCTTGTGTGTACTGTATATCTGATTAATCTCGTGCAGCTCAAGCGGGTCATCCCCAACATTGACTAATTGGAATATTTAAAATAATCGTATTCTCTATAGATTTTTCTTATGTTGTTTTGTTGTTTTCGTCATGGTGTGCATGTCTCTTTTAACAAAAAAAATATAACAATAATGTCACAGAGGAATAACAACATTGAAATCCCATTCGGAACTATTTTCATCATGCTGATGAACAATAAAAATATTGACAGCCTATTCAAATCCACCCAATTTTAAAGGGCTTGAGCATTTAAAGGAACAGACCATGTAACTGCAACATGCTTATGATGAACAATGTTCGCATCTGTTGGTGGGGATGTTAATAGCTATTACCCCTTTTGAAATGGACCTTAACACTGTAAAATGTACTGGCTGGTTCCAGTGTCTCGTGTTTAGGTGGCTTTGGTTGGTATTTGGGACTGCAATATTTTGGACACTTAATATAGAGGGCTCAAATCAGTTTGGGGAGTTTTCCTGTCCATAGAGAGATGCTGTTATTTTAACTGAATGCTCTCCCTGGTCTCTGGACTCATCATCTCTGCCCTGGGATCTCCCAGCACTTTAGATTTGGCTGAAAGATAAATACCCTTCTTTGTCCTGATGAAGTTACCATGCCCAGACGCCAGCTCAGGCCTTCTGCGACTCCCTCTTCCTTTGGTTATTTTCCGCTTATTTTTCTTTTTCCTCTATAGTTGAGCTTAAGCTAAAATCATTATCAGTCATATAGGGGTGAGCCAGAGATGTAGAATGAGAGAGGAAGAAAGCGAGATTCCCTTTTGTAGAATGAGAGCGGAAGATAGCGAGATTCCCTTTTGGCAAATACCCTTTTGGGCGATATGGTTGGGGTGTTGTATAAGAGGAGTTTTCCTGTGTTGAGAGGAAGTTCTTCAGTAGCTCCTGCTGTGCTGAAACAGCTGTGTTAACCAGCCAGGTCCCAGTGTGGCCCTGACCGCCTGTCGATGAATGACAGCCATTGAGCTCATACAGACAGGCATTGTGCCGGCGGCTTCGAGCGGCAGGCATCGGCAGTGTCGGGGAAATGGGCGTTTTCTCTGCTTGGGTCCAGGAGGACCCTCAAACAGAACTGAGTCTTAGAGTCATCCAAAACCACTCTCTGAGCAGCTACTGTTTTTTTTTTTTTTTGGGGGGGGGGGGGGTTTACAGTAATGATACATCTTCACTGGCCAAAACCTAAAAAATTGTACTGTACAACCCCGGAGGTTAGAAGAGTGTTTTGCTTTGGTCAGCTGCGGTTGTAATTCTCTGTGTTCTGAGGTGAAGTGGGCTATACTGAGCTTTCATTAGTGGTCAGTCACAAGAGAATGGGGCCCCATTGAATTGCCTTGGCCATATGAGAGCCTGGACTCTGGAGCCGTTTGCTTCTGGAACTTAGAGATTGTATCATTGTTTAAATCTTTGGTTCAGACTGAAGATCTGCTGGATAAGCGGTGGAGATGTTTTTTTGTGTAATGTGGATATGTGAAAGAGATGGGAATTGGAGAGACCTACCACTGGAGGCTGTGTTTGCAAAGGTTTGATGGTTGTAATATGTATACACCTACTCAAGACTTTATCAGTAATGGCTGTAGCCCAAAACCACAAGATCACACTTTCACCAGCTTGCGTATTTGGCCTTACAAATTATAAGTACTTCTTTGGAGAATTGTAGATGTTTTCCATTGTGTTGAAGGATGTCATTAGGTGACAGTCAAAATGTATTTTTTCTCTTGGATATGTTCCAAAACCAAGGGAGCTGCCCACCTAGATAGCGTTTTTAGGTGTCATAGCTGTGCTCTCTATTACCCCTTTTCCACCAAAAAGAGAACTGGTTCGGAACTGGTGCTGGTTCAAAGTTGGTTCGGAGTTGGTTCAACTTGCGAACCGCTTCACTACAGGACCTATTTGTTTTTCCACTGACTAGAGCGCCCAGGAAACGACGTCATTGCGAAGAAACGCTAGAAACGCTTGCAAATACAACATTACTTTCGGATTATCTCTAACTCGTGTACCAAGAAAGCTTTAAAAACAATTGAAATATGTAAGTCTTTTAATCTTTTCGTTTGATATGTAATCTTGTCTGATAAGTTATGTACCCATATTTAGTCTTTTTTTTTTCTTTCCATTTATTTGTTCCATATTGTGTGACTGTTTTCTTCTTTGCTTATAATGTCTTCAATAAAAAAATTACAAAAATAGAAACACTTGCGTTAACTTCAAGCATAACAATTACAAAGGCGGACTCCATCGTGTTTGTGCAAATGTTTCTCTTGGCTTTGCGATCCTTTATTATGGTCAGAAAAGATGTTTAGTGCCCCTGATGTAAGCATGACGCGGTAAAAGAACGGTTCTAGTCCAGCAAAGAGTTGGTGTCGCTTTGGAACCAGTTTTCCTGCCCGAGAACCGGTTCTTTGGCTGTCGAAACACAAAGAACTGGTTCGCGCGTAGGCACCGGCTCCAAACCGGCTCTCAAAATGCTTTGGTGGAAAAGGGGCTTATGTGAAGGCTAAAGGTATGCCATAAAAATATCTCTTTCTCTCTCTGAAATTTTGAACCAAGTTCATGGAAAATGTTTATTATAAACAGATTTCTATATTAGATTCATTATTAAAAAGTAAAGCTTGTACTGAGTGTCATTAGCTTAGCAGCATGCTAATGTTAGCTATAAATTAGCTATGAGAATTAGCTGATTATCGCTTAAGATACACTTTTTCACATGTTTGAAAAATCATTTTAAATTTCAGACATTTATGAGGTTCTGTTGTCTTAGAAGATAGCTCCCTATAGACCATTTTGCAAGATGTAAACAACACTAGTCCAGAAGCACTTCCTGTTTCAGTTTTTTAACACTACATAAAAGCTGGGATAAAATACAACCAACAGAACATATAAAACTGAATCAGAAAAGTTAAACAACATCTTTAATATGTTTTCTTTACATGTGAAATAAAGAAAACAGTTACAAACTGAAACAGGAAGTGTTTCTGGACCAGTGTTGTTTACATCTTGCAAAATGGTCTATATAGGCTTTATACATCCAGGTAGCTCATTATGTTTTGGAGCATTGCTGCTGCTAACTATACATGTCGCAAACATGGGTTTACCTCTCTCTAAAGTTACAAACTTAATGAATTCCTTTGTGTAAAGTTGTGTTTTATCATGGTTTTGCCTTTTACTGACAGTTACATGGCTGTAAAATCAGTCAAGCAGGGATGTAGTCTTGAAAGTGGCATAAATGTTGACTTTATACTGCTAAGAAGGGCAGAAAGAGTGAGAGCCATCATGTCTGATTTATTTGTCTTATACAGTAAAACGTCTTCAAGAATGGACATTTTTAATGTGTACTCTCAAATTATGTGTTTCTCTCACTTTGTCTTTTAGTAGTCATAAATAATGGCAGCAGTGGTATACTTAGTGGGATGTGCTTGCTTACACTGGCACCTCTTTTGTTTTTCTCATTGTCTGATGGTCTAATGCCTTCATTGTCTTATATAACAACAGCTTGCCCCATTTTTGAAGCAACTGTTTTTTTTTTAACACATGGTCATGTAAATTGCTTTTAAGTTTAGATTTGTTTACAGAGGCGGCATCACTATCTTGCATGTGTGTTAAGGAGGAAAAATGTTATTTTTAATTTTGCTTTTTTTTTTGTTTTTTTGCAAGTGCTTGAAGACGCCTTGTTGCTTTTGTGTTGCTTGTTCCTATGTGTATCTTCACTCACTCACTGGAAAGATACTTTTTGGTGCATTTATAAAGTAGACATACAGAAGCCCATTCCAGCTTAGCCTACCAGTTCCTCAACCTGACCCTCTTAAATCTAAGGATTTTTCCAGGAGGCTAGTGTGAGTGCATGTTTTCACGTGTGCGCTCAGGAATCCATGAGCTCATATTTTGTTTTCATGGGCTGCCAGAGAGGATTCTGCAGGAGCAATATAGAGGATTCTGTGATTTGTCTCCGTAACGTTTGGCCTTACAACAGTGCACTATCTGATCCTGGCTATGTGTTCATGCTTCAGGAGGATGAGATCTCAATGCCACTCTCATTGGAAACATGTAGTGCCATCAGGGGTGAGCAACATCTTTAGTCGAACAGAAGTCCAATTGTTTTTATTTTAGGTTTCCGAAGGTTGGTCATAAGTGCCTCATTTGAAGCTACCTTTTGCAAACTTTTTCAGTGCCTACAATGATTGTTGTAAGATTGTGAAACACGTGGCTTGACTTATCAAGAGCTTCGGGAATTCTATCACATATGTCAAGTGATTTTGTCTCCCTGTCCCTTGTCACTTACCATCTGAAGTGAGGGTGCCCTGTGGGGGTGGTGGGATTCCCAGCGGGTCGGGCGTTGGAGCGTCCATTCGTGATCCTCTAGGAAATGCTCGGTTGTTGTTGTCTCTCTGAATCTCATTGGTGAAGCGGTTATTGTTGGCCGGAATACTCTCCGGTACCACCTGAACCAGCGGAGGCACGGCCGGCAGATCTTGACGTCCATATCCACGGAGACAGCGCTCCTCCAGGGCGGAGATGAGCACCGATTGGTTGTTGACTGTGGCAGCAAGGCCTGCGAAACGCAGCTCCAACTCTTTGTAACGGGAGGCCAGTCGGAGCATCTCCGTGGTGACGTTCAAAATGCGGTTCTCCAGCTGCGCCAGTTCTAGGGAGTTGTCCCTCTTGCGGATGATTTCGTGAAGCAGCTGCATGTAGAGCTGTGTCACTCTGGAATTCATGTTACGAGACTCTTTGCGTAGAAGCTTCATCTCATTTACCAGGTTCCCGTCCACGTCTGCCACTAGTTGCAGCATTTCAATCTCCCGTCGCTGCTTGGAAAGGACCTCCCGCACGTCAGCAATGTCCATACGTGTCACCCGGTCTTTGTCTGGTTCAGGTCCGGTAGCAGAGGCGCAGATCGGGCCTGTGATCTTCTGCTGGGGCATCAGGAAAGTGTAGGAGCATTTCTTGGAGTCATCGGCAGGTGCTCGCCGTTGACGAGATTGCATTAGTTCCATTCCTGAGTGGCACTTGCTGAGCAAGCAGATGGAGAGGCAGAGAATGATGCCCATGCACCATGTTACACATCTCATGGTTGCTTCTGTTATCACCTCACCTACTTTTTGGTTGCTTTTTTTCTTCTGTTTACTCTTCTCTGCCTCAACCTCCCGACAGTGGCAAATCCAATTATTCACCTGTAAAGAGAGAGAAAATCAGCCGCCAATCAGTAATCTTGCACATCCTCGATTTACCTATAAAATCTGTTTTATTTTTTCCCAAATTCCGTTTTTTCCATTTTAAATTTTTGCAAATTCCGTTTTTTCCGTTTTAATTTTTGGGAATTCAGTTTTTTTTTTTTTACCCTTTACTGTTATTTTAGTTGTAAAAAGAGCTTTTAATGTTGCTTTTAATGTTAATGATTAAAATGTACAGAAATAAAATAGGCATTTACTCTTAAAATCACAAATACTGCATGATGCAACATAACACTGCACTCAAGTACTTCAAGTAACAACAAAATATAGTTATGAGCTTTAAACTGTCCTGTAAAATAAATTATATTAGTTTATATAAGTTAAAATAAAAGTCCCAATCTAGCTGTGTCGTAATGTGCATACTATCCATCCTAAATAGTATGTGACATTAGTAACTGTCAATACTATTTCGGGCATAGTATGCACATTGGGACGCATCTTCTGTCTCTCGCGCGCACTGTCGAGCGCTTTCTCGGACACACTCGGTCTCTCTCGCGCGCACTGTTGAGTGTGCTGTCTCGTAGTCTCTCGCGCGCGCTCTCGACTCGGACACACACACTCCGTCCGGCACCTCATAGACAGACGTGCGCGGAGTTTGTGTGTTTGTGCGACGAGTTTCTTAACTTTTTTGCCGACGAAAGCAGAGCCGTGGAGAGCCGCTTCGCCATGCTTTCAGTGGAAACGCTGCTATTGTTTTGATGCCATCATGAGCTGAAATGACGGGAGGGGTTGTGTCGCCCAGATTTGCTTCCCCGTCTCTCTGCATTTTCCCCAGACATATGTTCTTCTCCCACACAAAAAACGAATTTCATTCCAAATATGTAAAATTCCGCGTTAACACTAGATTCCGCGTTAATTGGCCAATTATAGGGCCCTACCTTTCAAAACGTTTGTTTTGTCTTACACATTGCATTAAATATTTCTGTTCTAGACACATCGACAAGGCCGAGGTATTTTTGTCTCTTTCAATGTTAATGGAATGCTGCCACGAAAAAGTATGTGTATTAGCAGTTCGGCATGTTGTACAACCTTTACTCCTTCTGTTCTCACAGGCACCCTGGTGCTATTCAGCCTTGTCTCAGACACTTAAATCAAACACACATTGGATGCTTCACATCATCCACTAACACTAACACATGCCCATGTCCAGATGTTTCAGATCCTTTGCTAACAGATCATCACTCCTATGATGTCATCACCATGGCATTTTATACACAAAACCCATCTTCAGTGTGGACTTTAACCATTCTCCCACCCTAACTCCTGCTCTGTAACTCGCTACCCTTTTCAGGGAACAGGGTTCAGTGGATAAAATTCCTAGGTGCTCTTACATCCTGCTGTGTTTCCCACTCTAAAGAGTTCAGTATTTAACAATCTCCCACTCTGAGTATCCCAGCATGTCTTCAGTCTTTGGCATAGCAGTACTCTCCGGGAGCTGCGTTAGGCTCCTTTAATCCCAGTATCACCTTTCCCTCCATGCTGAGCTCTGCTTTTCATCAACACCTAGATGTGCTCGCTCCGGGTTCCCCTCCCTGTTTATACAGACACATTTTTCAGTCAGCAATTCTGCCAGCTTAGCTGTTGCGAGACCAAAGATGTGTCTGCAGATACAAGGTCTCTCCAACATCAGCTCCACTGGAACACTATATTGTCTCTCTAAGAATGTTGCTGACATTTTAATTGGAATGAGAGTTGGATTGAGAGTGTTACTATGACCCATAAGCACAACATTTGATATTGGAACATGTTGGAATCTGTGAATCGGTTTCTTGTCCGAAAGAACCAGATTTATAAGCAGTTTCCCTTTCCTTTACTTGTTTAACTGAACCAGGTCAGTGGCCTCTATAGAGTTTTTTATTCTGCTCTCTCCCTCAGTTGCTTTATTTTATAACTTTGTTCAATATAACTTTATATGTTGTTTGCTTGAATGCTTTACCGCCTGGTTCTGACTGAATGTAGTCCGTAATCTAAAGCTAACCTATGCTTAGGGGTGGGTTTCAAAACGGCTGGCTCTGTCTTTCAAAACATAAAGTGGAATGAAAGCCACAGCCAAAAGCAGCCTAATCGGCTCTGAACTAATCGTACACGCTGGAGCAGTTTGACACTGCAGGCTACAGGCTTTGAGAAGCATGATGTGTGGAGTGAAGAGATTAGAAAGTGAGAATTGTGTAAGACAAGGTTTTAAGGAAAAGTCTGGGCAATAGTGGAGAAAGTGGGTCGCATACATAATCGTACTTCTGGCTGGTCTGCCAAACAAGACACCTGGCCTTGAACCTGACTTCATGGGAAAAGAAGATTTTGTGCTGTCCGGAAACCTGATGATTTGTCTCCATTTGTGTCTGTCTTCATTTTCATCACTTTCTCTCACTCTCTACTTGAGGGACCTGACTTACTCAACCTAATTATCTCGAACTATTAATGGACTCTAAGTCAACTGGATTCCCTCCTGTCATTTTTCACAATCACACAGGAAAAACAATTCAAAATATTTTGGCTTGGGCGTAGTAATGGGCAGCTAACATATCCAGAACAGATGTGAAAATGTCGGCCAATGCCAAAACCGAACAATTCAGCACATAGCGGTTCAGATGCTAACTTGAGGGATTGAGAGGAAAACTCTTACCTTCTAATTTGCTTATTTTTCTCTCCCTCCCTTCAGCCATAAAACGGAGGGCTGCATTTGTCTCCATTACGCAGTCTCTTGACCTTTCGCCGTCACTAATAAATAGTTATAGACAGCGAAGGTATGTGATTGCTTGTGGGCTACATAAGATGTGAATGTGCAATTCTGCTTTTGATTAACGTAACATCTCATTTAACTGTTTTTAATTCCTGTAGCTTAGCTAGTAATGTGTTGCGCAACCAATGCCAAGGCCATGGGTTCGATTCCCAGGCAACACGCAATCTGTGTGTATTTTGACTTGTATATTTGACTTTCACGTTTGGAAAAAGCAAGAGTCTGCCAAATGAATAAATGGAAATATTAACATTTTTGTCAGTTGTTACAACAGTTTTCAGTATAAATGGTTTGCTCCTCTGAGCTCCCTTCGCACAAGAGCTGTCAATAGTTAGGATAACCAGTTAACTGGCAAGCTTAGGTTAATGTAATTAGTGTTTAAATGTGGATTTTTTTCAGCTTTTTTCTTCTCTCCACTGCTCTATGGTGATCCCAATGGCTCCCTATCCTTTCCCCATCCATCTGAGTAATACAGCTCCACACTCTATACAGTCTACTCAGTGTTCCCAGGGTTCATTTCATCATCCTCTTTTAGCTTTTGTTGTGATGTATGGACAGCTGTGATCCTCTACTGTTCCAGCCAATTGGCTCTTCTTGTGTTGTTAATAGCAATAATTCATAGAGCTTCCAGAACGGCTTCCAGACTGTTCTGATACCCTTGGGTTCCTCTGATGTTTTTACGAAGTCAGTATCACTGTTATGATGTCACCAACAAGTGTAGCACATGAACATTTAATCCGTGTTCTTGTTTTCATTGGGTTTGACTCTGCGAACATCAGTCATGCTGGTTGTCAGACTAAATCCTAGCAGTTCCACTGCATTGGGCATTGAGTTGTTTTTTGTTTTGTTTTTTGCATTTAAAAATTTGAGGCGCAGTACTGATCATTGGAAAGAACCAAGGATCTTGACATGCTATCCTAAAACAAGGCGCTCATGAACGAGACACTGAAAAAGCTGCAAGACGTTAACTGTAAAAGACACCAGCCCATTTTGCAGCTAAAAAGCTAAATCAAACAAGTTCTTTTTTCCAGCTGTGTTTGTTGTATTTCTTTAGGAATATGTACTAATGGATGTCTTTGACATTGCAATGTATCTTACAACTTTATCAGCGTCTCACATCATCAGTGCCTAGGTTTAAGGAGTAGTTCACTTTTAAAAAACTTTTGCTGATAATTTACTCACCCCCATGTCATGTAAGATATCCATGTTATTCTTCAGTTGAAAAGAAATTAAGGTTTTTGATGAAAACATTCCAGGATTTTTCTCAATATAATGCTCTTCAGTGGGAACCAAACAGTGCAAGGTCCAAAACACAGTTTCAGTACAAACTATTCAAAGGGCTTTAAACGATTCCAGACGTTGAATACGGGTCTTCTCAAGCGAAATGATCGTTCATTGAGGAAAAAAAAAAAAAAAAAAAAAAAAAAAAGTTAAAGTTTTATAAGCTCAAATGGTCGCCTTGCTCTGTTCTGTGATTCATGACTCTCCTGTTCGAACTCGTTCATCAAAATTAACTAATCTTTTTTCATGTCATTTGGTTCATTGAACGAACGAAATGAACGAATTGACTCGGGAAAAGATTTGTTCATTTTGATGAACGAGTTCGAACAGGAGAGTCACGAACGAGTCACAGAACAGAGCAAGGCGACCATTTGAGCTTATAAAACTTAAACTTTGTTGTTATTGTTTTTTATGAGCGATCGTTTCGCTTGATAAGACCCTTATTCATCGTCTGAAATTGTTTAAAGCGCTTTGAACAGTTTGCACTGAAACTGTCTTTTGGACCTTGAACCGTTTGGTTCCCATTGAAGTCCATTATATGGAGAAAAATCCTGGAATGTTTTCATCAAAAACCTTAATTCCTTTTCGACTGAAGAAAGACTGACATGGACATCTTGGATGACATGGGGGTGAGTAAATTATCAGCAAGTGAACTACTCCTTTAAAACGTGTAATTAAAAGTTGAACTTTTAAAAGTACATCTCGATACCACTGCGATCGGTTCCATTGTGTCTTTCTCTTTCTGGTCGCAATAACGTATACTGTGTGAACAACCCTATGGAATATCATAATGGAAACTGCTGTACAAACAAAACTTGGTTAAACAGGGTCCCTGGGTTTTGTAGTTCATCACAGAAATCATCTTTTTCTCAGTCCTGTTTTTTTCTCAGTTATCCATCTTACAAAAACCCAGAAGAAGGGTTGCCTGGACACATTTGTTTTAGTAATAAAGTCTCACTTATTCCATATTTTTACAGAGTGCTGCCAAAATCCTTTATTCCTCAAGAGTATTTTTTTGTAAAGCTCAGCTTAGAGAGAGGGATAGCTACTGAGTTTTGTTTATACTTGCGTCTTGGAAGGAAGCTTTGCCAAATCTCTCTCACACTCTCTTTTTACTCTTCCATTTTTGTTATTTATACTTGATCACCATCTATTCTAATGTTCTCAATGTCTTTATAGTAAGTGTCATTTGTAATTCCAGCATGTAGAGCTGAAGAGTCCAACATGGCACCCTCTTGTCTGGCCTTGTTAACAACACTCCATAGGGTTGATGCTGACATCAGCATCTGCTCTGTTGAGTTTATGGTTTTGGCTTTATAAGAGCATTCTGAATACGCATGTAGACGATGAAAAAGCTCTTTCAAAAGCCAAGCTATTCCTGGTCGATTCATCTAATCATCTATTAAGCTACTTGTGGTCAATTTCACAATAGCAAACGCTGCTTTCTGGCTGGCCTGCTTGCTTGTATGCGATGTGCTTTGGTGGGCCACCAGGAGCTTTTTTTCCTTGGCCGTGCTTAGGGTTGGATCTGAGCTCCAGTTGTTAGCTCATTCGCTTTCTCTTCACTTAGCGCCCAGCTCCTCGTTTCAGCCTGTGGTGTCTGGCATGACATTATTGACTTCCTCTGAAGTGAGTAAAAGAGTTTGAGCTCTTGTTTTTGTGGGATTTATGCCCAAGTGTCTTTGATTTCTGGTCAGCTGTTTCAAGTCAAAATTTGATTGGGCAGTTGAGAGCTGTTTAAACGGTTAACTAGAAAACAGCGGGTAATATAAAGTGTTTTGTTAAGGGTGTTTGTACTCTTGTTGAGAGAGCTTTGAAATGGGACCATAAAGTCCTGTATTTTTCTTGCAAAGTTTATTAGTCAGAAAACGGAGTGTCAGTTTAAACAGTTTTATGAGACAAAAGGTTATTGCTGGAAAGTTTAGACAAGGATACGTAGCGTCTTAAAACGCTACGGCGAGGAAAAATATCGAGAAATACTTATAAAGATTTTTATTTGATTTGTAAAGCAAATAAGTCCCAAGACAAACATAATGGTTTGTAATGCAGCATGCTACAACTGATGTTACCTAAATCTCTAATCACGTTCCAGAGTTGGTTGCTGTTTACGTCCTAATGAATGGGGCTGTTTGTACAAGATGGCCAAGATTAAGTTTATATGATTAGTCACTAAACTATGAAAGAAATAAGATCTGAGCTAGTCAACCCAACAACTAGCTCAATAAAATTTTAAGAGACGAGTCTGTGGTTCCATGACTCAACAAGATGTTACATTTAAACAGTTACTTTGATAGTTTCCGTACTATACATGGCAAATAACTGTGATATAATTTTACAGTAAAATACCGTTAAATTTACAGTTTTTGAAAGTGAAAAGAACAAATCGTTGTATAATTTACAGTGAAATACCGTAAATTGACATTCCCACAATTCCCTGTGTGACACTTCATTTTATGTATTTTTGTTGAAATAACTATGGTTCCTCATAGTTTTATTGTTTTTTTTTTTTCTAATCAGTTATGTACATTAGGGTTATATGTTACATTTAATGTTGTTAAATTAATGTTTATTGCATTTTTTTAATTTCATGTGTGTTACCATGATGGTGCTTAATGTTTGTGTGAATGACACTGTGCATTAATTAAGTATTGCATTATACAAGTATTCATTTGTGATGAGCTGTGATTGCTCATGTAACTCTCATCACTGCTGTGATGATTGTTGGTTGTCAGTGTATTACAATGGTCTAAAACAGATATCAATACATCAATAAGTTGGTAAATCCACATTTTATCAGAAAATAAATTACGTTTTATTACTGTAAATTTTAAGTTAAGTCTGTAAAACCATTAACGTTCCTACCGTATTTTTAACTGTAAAGTTCTGGCAACCACAGCTGCCGGAAAATTTACCGTAAAATTTACGGTTTATTTTTTACAGTGTACCTTGCTCATCCCATTAGCCATTGCTGCCATTTTACCACATGCATTTACACACAGACACATACGTTATTTTGGTAGTTAAATAGAATTTGTCTGTTTTCCTTGAAAGAGAATGTATTTTTTGAAAAATATTTCTAAGAATTCCACATCTGGCTGTCAGACTTTCCCAAGATGACGGCAGCCAGTCCAGTAAACACGTAGACGCACTTCAAAAAATATTCCACAATGAGAAAGCAAGGAAGAAAAAAAAGAAAGGAAGGAAAAGAAAAGAAAAGAGAAACAACTTGAGGGATGGCCAGGAGGCAATGACAGAGGGACAAATGTGAGACCGTACCGAATTTGTTTTTGGATGCGTGAGGCAGCACTGTTGGAAACAGAAGCTTTAAGAGTAGCTTTAACTGTTGTTCATGAAATTCGTTATATTGGAACAACACAAGGGAAGGATGACTACACAAACAGCAGCTTTGTTATAATCTGAAGTCTGTGCAATAAATGCATCACATACGGGCCACGTTTGTCATTATGGTAGTATTTTTTGTAGCTGTCAAACCGTATTCACTTTATTGCCCTTAATCCTGTAATTGTGGGCAAATGTGAGAGGACTCAGGTGAGATCCTAATTTTTATTTATTATAAATGTTATATCTAGCGCCAAACCGATATATCGGCCAGCCGATATTAGGAATTTTCCAAAATATCGGTATCGGCAGTTATAATGGCCGATAAGTGAATATTAAAAAAAATAAAATAAAAACGGGCGAAACACGCTTCAATCATCTTTCCTTGGCCTGTTATATTATGTATGTTTTACAATTTGCAGTATAACGTTATCTATTGCTAAATTATGGCTCATTATAGACTAGCTAACCACAAAGCTAGCTAATGCCACTATCATCAGTGGAAGACCGCTAACGTTAACATTAATGAGCTTGGAAACAACAATAATCTTTTTCTGCCAAGTAATGATTACTGTATTTATAATTAGCATCTCTAGTTACAGTCCCTGCATTGTAAAATGTAAGTTATACTTGCGAGGAATGAACATTTAGACATAGAGAAAAAGTATCAAACGTATCTTGTGCAGAAAAGTTGACTTTCCTTTTACACGTGTGTGAAATCCAACAATATTTAATAAAAAAAAATATCGGCCGATATATCGGATTTTAAAACACAAAAATATTTGTATCGTATCGGCCTTCAAAATCCTTTATCGGTCGGGCTCTAGTTAGATCACTTTCTTTGCTAAATTTTTGTCTATCCATTTGTGGTGTTTTTTTTTTTTTTTTTTGGGGTGTATTTTTTGTATTTATTTACTTCAAAAAGTACCATATTTTCTATGTAAATTATGCTTATTTTTGTTTTATTTCCTTTTTTTTAAACTACATTAAAATATCATTCCAATAAGTTCTTAGAGCTAAAACCTAAAGATAAAGTGACTTTGCTGTCACCTGGTGTCTTATTTTGGCTTATTTTTGAATGCTCTAAATTACAGTTTTTCTCATTCATTTCTATGCCCATTTTTGACCCAAATTTAAGGTTAAGGAGGATTAAGGAGGTTTTTTTCACCCACTTAACAAACATTATAGAATTTAGTCAAAGGATATGTCAACATATGATACGCTCTTGTTCAATCAGGAGGAGATGCTGATAAAATTAGCAAGATTGGAAGAGAGCGTAAGAGCAAGGAAGGAGGAAAAATTTGTCATAGGAGATTGGAAAACATGCCCCAAGTTGCAGTTTTTAACTCCATCCCATAGAGTGTAGAAGGAAATGAGTGCTGGCAGAATGGAGACCAACAGGGCATGACGTAATGAATTTATGAAGTGAGATCTGGGCATTTGGCAACTTTAATTGAGTTTGGAGCCCACAGCTAAAGAAAAGAGAGAGCAGGGAAAAAGAAGCAAGCCTGTCCTAGAGAATGCAGCTTTTCATTGAACGTGGTTTGGAAGGCTCAGACCTTGGTCCTGATCACCACCCACAAGCTCTTTTTAAAGCCTCTCAGAAGCTTCATTCTGCTCAAAACTTGCTTATATTTGTGGGAACATGCGAGTTATGAGAGACAGAGCAGAACGTTTACTCCAGTTTGCTTGCACAAAGCTAAATCAGACTTCAGGGATGATCACACTGAAAACGTTGACAAAACAGCTAGAACGTTAATTATTTTCAGTAAATCAATGACAAATAAGAATGTTAACGAAGAAAAAGGATATGCGAGTAGATAATACGTATAATACATTTTCTTCCGAATTGTTTTGAAAAGATTTCATGACATTTAAAAAAAAAATGTGATGTTCAGTCACTAAAATGTGGTGTGACCAGCAAGTCACAGATTTTCCCTAAACCTTGAATGCATGTAAGTGTACAAAATATTATTGTTTTTGAAAGCTTACCTCACATGACCTTTAATTTCATAAAAAAAAGTCAAATTATCTAATATGTTAACCCCTTAGCTGTCACCCCCCTGTTTGAGAATGCATTATTCAAACTTAAATGGTTGGAATTCAAGAATGCTTTGGAATATATACCCAAGTTTGGTCTTGTTTTAAAGAAAACACTTGAAAACAAATGAAAGTATTAAAGTTATGGAAGTTTAAACTTACAGTAAATCAAATATACTGTAGTATTTATTTTTTATTTTATATCAAATATATATTTTACAAAATATTTATTTATTTATTGAGATTTAAGATTTTTTTGAGGTGCATTCTTGTCATAAATTCATCAGTTATTGTTCCTACATAATTTGGAAAACAAAACAGGGGTAGAATATTTATTTAGAAGTCTTTGACCTTTCCAACGATATATCATTTGTCATAATTAGATTAGGATTTATAGTTGGTTGCACCATGTGACTTATCAAAATTAATTTTAATTTTGAAACTAAAAAACAAGCTCATCATAGAATTGTGGTAAAGTTATTTATTGCATGATGTAATTGTGTTTTTGAATGAATTAGCATTAATTAGCCAAATTAGCATCAGGTCATTGACCCCTAGTTGGACACAGCTTTTTTATATATATATATATATATATATATATATATATTATTCCCAAATCTTTAAATCCCTTTCATGTTTAGCTTGGATTTTTTTATTAGGCTCTTTTTTAGAATGGTGAGTAAGTTTGCAGATGAAAGTGTGTGCCATTTGCAGGATTAAATTTTAAGATTGTCACATTTGGAAAAAAAATTGTCTGAGAGTAGATTGCGGCTGCTAAAATGACAGACAACCGAGGAAGAAGGAAGCCTGAAATCTTGAAGCCGTGTTTATTTCTGCTTTCTCCAATTCATCTCCACATGTTTCTAATTATTAGTACTGCAGATGAGAACAAGCAATGCTTGTATTTTTCTGTTTAAATTAGTTGAAAGAAAGACGATAAACGGAACACTTTCTAAGAGAGAAGCGTTGGCTCTTATCGGTCATGTGCAAGGGTGTATTGAAATTCATCTTACTACTTTTTCTTCATCTCATCATCATTTTTTGTGCAATTAATTCTGCCAGACCACATTAAAACCTTGTTTTATTGCTACATTTAGGTATTTTCTTTCTATTATTAAACCGTTTTTAAGAACTTTTAAGAATAAAGTTTGAATGTGGGCACACTCTAATATTTCCTTCATGAAATGCAAATCTTTTATCAGTTCTCTGACAAAATATGATGCGGCTTTAAAATTCATACGTGTTGTATTTGTCATGTGTTGTTTTTAGATTAACGATTAATTAAAATGAATAAATAACAGCCCCAATGTGCATCCGTATGCATTTAAAGAGGCTCACGACACGCGAACATCACATATGCGATTCATCACCAGTACCCACAGGAATTGACCATTAAATCTGAACAATGGCAGTCTTTGGCATCACATTCTACCGTCACCCCTTCAGTGCAAATATTTAATACGTTTTCCCATTTCAGCATCTCTCTACAGTTTAACGTAGTGCTTGGAAGAAGATTTAAGAAGTTTCACATGTGCTACAGGTGAACCATGCGCCAACACTTCAGCACAGAATGTTCTCTGAAGAGTAACGGCTTTTTCTGTGAGCGGATTTTAGCTAGCTTTATGACTCTCAGAGGAAACATACGTTTTTCTAACCTTTCACATTTTAGCCATTTGGTTTGCTTTCACTATTACGGCTATCTGCATATTGTGTTTACAGAGGACGTATTTGTGCATCGCATCTCACCGTTTTTGTTGCACCGCGTTACATGACACACTAAGCACTTTCTGTACGTAAGATTATGTCCTCTTCATCTTTATTTACAACATTTGGTTTTGTTCGAATTGACGTCTACTGGTGCTGTTCCTTGTGCAAGGGTATTATTGGTAACAACACACACTAGGTTTGTGATTAGCCTTCAGAATGCCCAGTGTCAAGAGGTGTGTGTGCGCAATGAGAGAAGGTAGACGTTTCTACATGAGGAAGTGGTTAGTGTAAAACGACCTTCTGTCTTGGTAGGTTTGTTTTCCTTAACTAATTTTTTTTTATGAATAGAGTCCCTTATCCCCTACTAACAGTACATAGCTACTCAGTAAATCATATTTCCAAGAGCTTCAGCCAGAGGAACCATGAGGAGCACCAGGCAACCAAGAAACATGCTACAATACAAGCCACATTTTAAGAAAAGCCTAGAGTAGCCGGCAATGTTTTAGATAGCACGGTCGAAATCTCTATGAGAGTATCAGTCTCCAAACATGCTGAGAGAGCAGCTCTTAACCAAGCAAACACACCCATCCAGATGCATTTGGCCCCAATGCATGACCTCGAAGTGGACCAGAAAACACCAAGAGTCAAGCTTGTCTCTTTTTTCTGAAAAGCAAACAAACAGAATAAGAGGCGGAATTCTGGGTAATTCTCTGCCTTTGATGTTTGTCCTACTTCCCTGCTCTTGATTATGAAGAAAGACAAAAGTAATCCAATGCAAACTCTCGGAACGACCCTATGACTAGACCGCTTGGCCCACCCGTACCCTGGCTGAGTGCACAGGTCAGAATTCATTCAGAAAAAACAAAGAATGTACAGGTAAAGGCCTGTTCCAAACAAAAATGAAGGTAAACTTCCAGCTGCTGACAGACTGAGGGATGAAAATTGAAATAGTAGAGTGGAAAAACAAACAAAAAAACAAGTGAGTCAAGAACTTTTACCCAGGTGTCTTCTGACCTTTTATTGCTTTGAGGTCCTTCGTGTCTTCCGTGATTCCTTATTCTCCCAGTGGCTCTCTAAAAGTCCTTAAAGTTGCACACATCTCTTTTATCCAAGGATATTAATGCCTCCCCCGGTTTTGGATCCCCAGTGCCCAGGACGCTGCTCAGCCTTGTAGCGAGCTCCTGTCCGAGGGTTCACGGGATCTGGGGCAGTGCGCTCTGGAACCCTTCAGCTACTTTCTGGAGACTCTCGGACAGCAACTCCAGTTTTTCACTAAGGATGAGGGAGGGGGTAGATGGACGGGATTGGGGCATGTTTTTTTTCCCTCTTCCTTTTCTCCTTCTCTTTTTTGGAGGGAAGAGCCTAACTCCTCCTCTGATGTAACGGGTGCTGAAATAGAGACAGAACCACTCGACCCCTTCTAAAGTTTCACCTCCCGTCAAACCTCTCATTCTTCAAGGGAGGAGGAGGGGGCGGCAAGCGGTGGACAGGGATCTCTCTGAACTCAGGGAGAATAGGCTTGCGGTCTGTGGAGACGACTGAGAGGACTGCTTTTGCTCACAGCCAGGCAGCGCAGGACTCCACTGATTTCTTCCTGTGGTCTTACTAAACGCACATGCTTTCAGGAGTCCTGAGAGGATGGCACACGTTGAACAGATAATGATCTACCCACACATGTCTCTCAGATGTTTGTTTAAAATGGAAGGAGGAAACTGAGGATCATTTTGGCATGTGTTTGAACAATCTGTCCAATGAGACCAGAATGTCCTTCCCTTGTTTCCTTGTATGAATTTATAGCAGTAGTGCTGTTTGCGGGCAGTCACGACTGTTTGTGTGTTTGGCTCTTGTCTGAGCTTCAGAAAGATCTTTATAGGGATGTTTCACTCATAGATGAAAATTCACGATTTGCTCACCATCATGTTGTTCCAAAATTGTATGACTGACGGACTTCAGTGGGACTTAAAGGAGTAGTTCACTTTTAAAAAAACTTTTGCTGATAATTTACTCACCCCCATGTCATCCAAGATGTCCATGTCTTTCTTTCTTTAGTCGAAAGGAAATTAAGGTTTTTTATGATAAACATTCCAGGATTTTTCTCCGTATAATGGACTTTACTGGGAACCAAACTGTTCAAGGTCAAAAAGACAGTTTCAGTACAAACTGTTCAAAGGGCTTTAAACGATTCCAGATGATTAATAAGGGTTTTATCAAGCGAAACGATCACTCATTTAAAAAAAAAAAAAGTTTAAGTTTTATAAGCTCAAATGGTCGCCTTGCTCTGTACTGTAACACACGTTTGTAACTCTCCTGTTCGAACTCGTTCATCAAAATGAACAAATCTTTTCCTGAGTCAATTTGTTCATTGCGTTCGTTGAATGAAACAAATGACATGAAAAAAGATTAGTTCATTTTGATGAACGAGTTCGAACAGGAAAGTCATGAACGCGCATCACAGAACAGCAAGGCGACCATTTGAGCTTATAAAACTTAAACTTTGTTGTTGTTGTTTTTTTTTTTTTTAAGTTTTATAAGCTCAAATGGTCGCCTTGCTCTGTTCTGTGATTCATGACTCTCCTGTTCGAACTCGTTCATCAAAATGAACTAATCTTTTTTTCATGTCATTTGGTTCATTGAACGAACGAAATGAATGAATTGACTCGGGAAAAGATTTGTTCATTTTGATGAATGAGTTCGAACAGGAGAGTCACAAACGTGTGTTACAGTACAGAGCAAGGCGAGCATTTGAGCTTATAAAACTTAAACTTTGTTTTGTTTTTTTTGTTTTTTAAATGAGTGATCGTTTCACTTGATAAGACCCTTATTCGTCGTCTGGAATCGTTTAAAGCCTTTTGAACAGTCTGCACTGAAACTGTCTTTTGGACCTTGAACCGCTTGGTTCCCAATGAAGTCCATTATATGGAGAAAAATCCTGGAATGTTTTCATCAAAAACCTAATTAATTTCTTTTTGACTGAAGAAAGAAAGACATTGACATCTTGGATGACATGGGGGTGAGTAAATTATCAGCAAAAGTATTATTTTTTTTTTAAGTGAACTACTCCTTTCAAGGACAATATTTTAAAGAATGTCTTTTGTTTTTTTGTCCATACAGTGTCAAGCCATTGACTTTCATTGTATTAACAAAAAGAATTGAAACATTCTCTAAAAAAAATCTTTTAGAAAAAATGTCATGCAAGTTTGGAACAACACGAGTAAATTACACAATTTTTATTTTTGAGTGAACTGTCCGTGTATGGACCTTAGTTTTCCATTTGATCTATGGGATGAACTACTGCACTGGAACAAATGTTTAAGACATTATTTTGAATGTATAACCACAAAGATGTAAACATATTAAATGAGCTTACATGTGACAAGGGTGATAAAATCGCTCACTAAAGTCTTTCAACTGCTTTCAGGACCGTGTAATAACAGTAAACCCTCTTTTTTATATGTAAATACATTTACATGCAAAGTTTTCCACTCGCAAGAATTATGTCATTAACGCATTAACAGTCCATCCTTGAACAGTAGTTTGACTGAAAAAGGCCATTTATACATTTTACAGAAGGTTTTTAACAAAATCTAAGCTGCATATTTCTACTTTCTATGCCCCTGGAACTGTAAAAACTCACATTTGAAATTGCATTCATTTAAACAAATTTTAAATTGTTTTTATTTGTTATAACAAACTGAGGGACAAGTCAAATTTATGTACTGTCGTTATTGACAGCATGTTCTAGATACAAGGATTTTGTGAAAAATTTAGTTTTGATCTTACAGGTTTTTCTTTTTGGTGTTTGATCTCTGGTCTAGTTTAGTTTGAGTGTGAGTTTGTCGTTTATGTATTATTTTTAGTGTGTGTGTGTGATCGCCAGAGGTGTTTAAATGAAAGTGTGATGTCTGAATGGCTGGACTTCACCCTCCTAAATGAGGTGTTAAGGAAATGGACAGACGTCTCCTGTTCGGTAGATTTTTCTCCCGTTCTGCTTTCCCACAATAATATTTAGCTTGCGCCTGAGCTTTGTCTGACATTCACAAAGAAGTCATCTCTCTTCTTGTCTCACGCTCTTTCACTTTATACATTGCATCAATGGTAAAATGACATGCACTACTGTTCAAATATTTTGCATCAGTAAGGTTTTTTTTTTTAAGAAATGAATACTTTTATTAATCCAGGATACATTAAATTGGTCAAAAGTAACAGTCAGTAAAGACATTCACATTGATCCAAAAGGTTTCTATTTTAAATCAAAGGTGTTCTTTGGAAATTTCTATTCATTGTCCTAGTAACGAGCAGCGGTTTTGATAGTAATGAGAGATGTTGACATGTGACACTGAAGACTTTTGAGTAATGATGCTGACAATTTAGCTTTGCCATCACAGAAATAAATTACATTTTAAATTGTCCGGATTTTTTATTTTTATATTATATTTTACGATATTACTGTATTTTGATCAAATAAATCAAATTGTACCAACCCCAAACTGTTGAACAGTGATGTATTTTATAAACAGGCAGGGGGTCTAAAAGTGTAAACTTTTTGTTTATATATTGAATTATTTATTCAGGTTTTGAAATTTATGGTTAACAGTTTCACTGGTCATGCTTGTAATTGTATAGTTCTTCTGTCAATCACTTGCTTGACTCCGCCCACTTCACTTTCCAATCCCAGCACTCCGTATCCACCCACACTACACTATGTATCAAACTTATTGTGGGATTCTCATGAGTAATCTGGGATTGATTTGTCTCGCATTATTTTCAAACTTTCATTTGTCACACTGTCATCCACATCTGTGGCTTGTGTAGTGTTGTTTTATGATGATCATCCCAGATGTGACGCTCTGATGTAATGTCTGTATAGGACTGGTACTTGTTTGCAGTCCCAAGATTATATTCTTATGAACATGCTGTCACAAACACACTTTAATATCATCAATATTCCCATTTTTCCAAACAGTGTGGCTGTAGAGATCAGCTTCATGCTGCCAAATGTTTCTCCAGAAGCTGCATATCTTTATTCCTAATGCAGACAGTTCCTGCGCATAATGTTCCTCACTAATCCAAATATTTACTCAGTATGAAGTAAGCTCTCTAGACGGGATGGAGAATGTCTGTCTGTCCACCTCCCAACAGACAAGAACAGAGAACAAAGAAATTGAAAGATTTCTGATAGAAAAGGGGAAATACACAGCAAGTAGAGAAAATTGCTGCTTGAAATAATAGGTCTCTTTTTTAAAGATGAAAGTCGCCAGGTTGCTATTTTACTGTAAATTGTGCGTTCAAAAATTAAACGTATTTGCGTATATGTGTATTTGCAGGTATATATCTGTCCGATCTGACCTACATCGATTCGGCGTATCCCTCCACTGGCAGCATTCTTGAAAACGAACAGCGTTCCAACCTCATGAACAACATTCTGAGAATCATCTCAGACCTGCAGAGATCCTGTGAATATGGTGCGTATCACATCATATATGTTGTTTATTGATATAAACAGAAGACCCGTTCACACCAAGCACCATAACTATAACGATAAATATACTGTTCTAAAAATCCTCCTAAATATTAAAGAATAGCCGAGTCCACACCACAACTATATCACGAAGAAACAATATCATTGGAATCACTTTGAGAAAGATTTATTTTATTTTTTTTTTCAGTTGATGAACGATAAAGACATTGACAGCCAAAAGTGTAATCTTTTTATTCTCTCTGTCTGGTGTGGGGGTGGGTGGGGCTGTTTGTTTAGTTTTATTTTATGTATAACAATCTTTCTGTAAACATTTTTTTTTTTTGAGATTCGGATATGTTTTGTGTTGTATAAAAAACTGCTACAAATAAAAATTATTAAAAAAAAAAAAAAAGACATTGACAGCCAATAGGGATGGGCAACGATTAATCGTGATTAATCGCATCCAAAATAAAAGTTTGTGTTTACATAATATACTGTATGTGTGTGTAGTGTGTATAATTAATTTGTATATATAAATACACACACATGAATGTATATATATTTAAGAAATATTTGCATGTATATATTTATATATATTTATACATAATTTATATATTTGATATATTAAGTACACATTTTTCTTAAATATATACATGCATGTGTGGGTATTTATATATACCAATTAATTATGCACACCACACACACATGTATTATGTAAACACAAACTTTTATTTTGGATGTGATTAATCGCGATTAATCGTTGCCCATCCCTCAGCCAATCAGAATCAATCCTGCTTTAAAATTGATCATTTAAAATTGCAGACGACAAAACTACTTAGAATAAACAGAATGATATTGCTGACACTAATATAGTAAGCTTTATACTAACAATCCTGGTGTAAACGGGTCTTAACTGTGTGAATTGATTTGTCCCGCTTTCTCAGATATCCCAGTATTGCCGCATGTCCAGAAGTATCTCAACTCTGTTCGCTACATTGAGGAGTTACAGAAGTTTGTGGAGGACGACAATTATAAGTGAGCGGGAGCTGTTTAGATTAGATTTATATATTATAGTTTTAGCGTGAGTGTTTAGTGATACCATGTTTGTGTACATATCAGGTTGTCCCTAAAGATTGAGCCACCAGCTACCAGCACACCTCGCACCACTGCCTCGAGAGAAGACCTCACAGGTGAGAAGCACTCGTAGCCCACACATCGACGCTAAAGGCTCACGGCAAAGTTATTTTTCGTTCTTCTCTAGGGGTAAAACGGAGTTCGAAGATGTTTGCAAACATTCCGACACCACCCACATTTAGATGAATATGGTTATATGTATTGTGCGCATTCCTCTCAATAACACTTTAAAAAGCATCTGTCTGCAATTCGGAACTCCAGTCAAGTCACTATTATTTCTATACTACTTTATAAAACGTATTGCTTTCAAGCAAGCAGCTTTACAGTATTAAACATGTCTTTCAGTAAAGCAGCTCTCCAGTGTGTTAATGTTTTTACTTTGGTTTGACCTTGGCGGCTTTAATAGAGAGTAAAAGAATAAAAGAGTTAAACACGTTTATTTTCACACGCTGTTGTTAATAATTAGTTTGTTTGCTATTTTTGACACAGGTCCAGACACATCTGCGTCACCGTTATGTTGTCGTCGTGGTAACGTTGCAGAGGGCGCCCTGCCTAAAGTCCCACCAACGCCCCCCTCACCCCGGAACCTCATCACCTACGGACACAGGAAGTGCCACAGCCTTGGCTACAAGTGGGTTTGCTTCATGTGCTCCATTCATTTTTATACATCACACTCCTTTCTGATTCGTTCTTTCTTTATAGACCAAAGGAATAGGGGGAGGGAGTCAAATGTTAGTTTCCAACAAGATTCTTTTGTTTCATAGACCAGTGGTCTATCTCTTTAACCAGTTTCCACTTTTCCAGTCTTAAAAAAAACATTTGACACTTTACACAAATAAGTAAAAAAATAGTTAGAGGGGGAAAAGATGAAACAAAGGTGATTTCAAAAACTACACAAAAAAGTTGCCCTCAGGACAGGAGTATAAGCTATTGTATGAACTATTCATTTTATATGAAAACATTCTGACATTTTAGATGTTTTAATACTGTTTATGACTTTGATTTGTGTATTTGTTTTTTTGTTTTTGTAATACTCAAGCATTAATATTTTTTATTTACATATATATATATATATATATATATATATATATATATGAAGAGTTCAGATGCAAAAGCCTCTAAGTGCCATCTGAAATTTTCTTCTAGAATGATCATTTTTATCAAGCTTGTATATTGAAGTTCAGTGATTTCACTTAAATAACAATTAATAGGTAATCTTCATTGTCATTTAAGTGAAATCACTGAACTTAAATATACAAGCTTGATAAAAATGATCATTCTAGAAGAAAATTTCAAATGGCACTTAGAGGCTTTTGCATCTGAACTCTTCATATATATACTGTGTATATATATATATAAAAAAGGTAAACAAGATGCTTTTTTGTTACAATTTTAAGGAATGTTGCATGTTTTTAAAGGTAATTCAGAAGTAGTTGTACTTAAAATGGTGTTAAATTAATATAAATTCAACAGATTGTCAAAATTGACATTGCCGATATTAAATTGTGCGATTTTATTTGTTTGTCAAGTCATATTTATGAATGATATTACTGATATTAAGTGGCATATTTTTTCAGTTTTTTTGTCCGTGACATGGTACACTTTGCAGTAAGTGGTCTGTAGCATAAAGCTTCCTGTAGCTCAAACAAAAGAGCATTGGCTCTTACAACGACAAGGTCATGGGTTCGATTCCCAGGGAAAGCAAGAACGGAGAACAGATAAATAAAAGATATACTTCTGTGCAGTTTCTACAAGGTCTATATGTGATAATCTTCTGGTTTCTGTTGATTAGGAAATCTCGATCTTCTATTTTTCTTGTGTGTGCTGCAGTTTTATCCACAAAACAAACACGGTGGAGTTTAAAAGCGCAACGTTCCCCAACGCCGGATCCAGACATCTGCTGGACGACAGTGTGCTGGAGAGTCACACACCCACACGTGGGCAGGCAGAGAGCTCAACGCTGTCTAGTGGCATTTCACTGGGTATAACACACACACACACAGAGAAAGCTGTTTGGTCATGCGCGATGCTTCTTTTTTTTATCAACCTATGTCATGATCTTGTTTCAGGAAGCAGTGAAGGCTCAGAGCTCAGTGAGGAGATGTCTTGGCCTGCCTTTGAGAGGTGAGTCCTAAAATATTCACACTTGCAGACACAGTGACACATGCACATACTATACATGACCACATGCGTGGGTACATGTGGACACAGCATGTCTTCATGGAACATGCTGGAATTTGACGCAACCCTCCGCACCGGGAATGTTCCTTCTTTTTCCATCATCTTCATCATCATTTACTTCTACATTTCCATCGTTTACAGTTGTTGCTAATTGGTTTATTATTTATAATGAATTGGCAATCTCGATTGTGACGTAAACCTGCTTTAAGACTTATAGTTTCCCATACTTGAGCAGCATGTGCTTTGTGGCACAAAAGAGTGTGTTCTGCTTCCCTCAGCTGCCTGTGCTTTCCTTTGAGCCCAAATGATCTTCATATTCCCTCATTAGTGCTCTACCTCTATTGTAGCTAATGAGAGAAACTTCCTGTAACAGGAACAGGGGATGAGAGAGTCATTTGTGACGGCTGTTGCCTGCCATTCTACATCAGGTGTACACTGAGGTCCTAGCTGTACTCTAAATGCATGTCCAAGTCTCCTTCTATGTTCTTAAAGGATAGTCTAGGTTTATATTTACAATAGGAAGATCAATTACAATCATTTATTAATTTGGCCATTTTGAGATTATCAACATTAATTGGACGGCAACCCTGTTTGATTGGCTTTGTGTCATTTTCGAATTCTAATGATAGCTTTGTGAGTGGTTAATACAAATTTGTTGTTTTTCAAATATTTGAGTAAATATGTTCATTTAATTTCTGTTATTTTGCATGTCATTTATTCTCATTAAATCTGTTCACGACTCTCTAGAATGCGTGATTGTGATTGGGAAGAATTGTGTGAATATTTGTCAAAATGCTGTAAAAAATAATATTGTGAATTATTACAATTTAAAATAACTGTCTTCTATTTTTTTAAGTTATATTTATTATTGTGATGGCAAAGCCTTTTTTTCAGTATTCTTTGATAAATTGAAGTTCAAAAGAACGGCGTTATTATAATGTTAATGCTAAAAACTGAATTTTTGTAAAGTCTTAACTGTCACTTTTGATCAATTTAATGCATCCTTGATTCCCTAAAAAAATATATTGTAATAATCCCACATTTATAAATGTTATATATATATCTTTCTTACATAATAAAGTCATTTAAATAAAATCATTAAATCGAAATAAATATTTAAAGTTAGCCATTTGTAACTAGTGGGATAGTGTACAGGTCATTTTCACGAAATAAGCGTTTTTGCGTCCTAGCACAAGACGCGTCACTCGTACAGTTTTGAATGGGGAAAAGTGCAAAGCTCAATATGCCGGAATAAATCTAAATCCAGCCTGAAAACAAACAGTTTTGATAACAAACTAACATTGCGCCGCCCCTCGCGCATACAGCTCAACTAACGTGACCGTTATAAAGGTGTTTAAACAACAAAACACATTCACTTGCACATATTTGACAATCGGAATATCAGTGTTTCATGCTATAGCTAATACATTTGTGAATATTTTAAATAGAAAAGCAAAAAAGACATAAAAGCAGATCATCATTCATTCAGCGCTGTGTTGTGATTGTGCTAGGTCACTCGACAAGAAAAATGACGCGTCACCATGGAAACATTAAAGTGACAAGTTCTAAATAACGGTCGCCTTGAATATTTTTGAACTTATGTGTGAAAGGGATCATGCGCTGAACTTCCCACTCCCATTAGCGCTTTTTGGAAATTGTACTCTCACGCTAATTTGCCCTGTTTAGTAAATCTGGCCCTATATTAGTCACTGGCCAAGCTGCTTTCTAGGGATCATCGGTTGACCATTAAAGGGGACATATCATGCAAAATCCACTTTTTTAGCCCTTAAATGCATTTTGTTGTATATTTGGAGTGTTTATAAGTACAGAAAAGATGAAATTATTCTCTTCAGGTGCATATCTTTATATTCTGTTTTGGTCATATTTTTCAACCTGTTCAGATTTTTCTGTTGTCTATGACGTTTTTTGAGCAAGTGCGTCACCGTATTTGCAGCGGAACTGCCAAATAAGGACATTGACTACCGGTCCAAAACTTCGAGCAATCCGCCATTATTATTTCTCGCTCAGATTTTGTAGTCCGAGCTCAATGATGCAGAAGTTACGAGAGGGCAAGTCAAAATGTTCGGTTTTCGGATGTACGTTAGTGACCTGAAGCACTTCAAGGACTCCCACTTCAACAACCTCCGCCAGTAACGTTATACGGAAGGGTTTGCCGATTGACTTCGTCTGAATGAGAGGTAACATTAAATTCCTTTTTAGTTAAAGGGGCCGCTTTGAAACGGGTCGCTCAAAGACGCACATTAGAAAAGGGGCTTGTGGAGCTATAATAATGAGGAATTCAGACCCAAGCATTGCAGTTATGTTTTATATAGACCACAACGGTATGATTTATATGTAAAAATGAATGATTTAAAAGCATGATATGTACCCTTTAATGCAAATCTGTTGTATGCTAACCGCTTGTCTAGACATGTTAGCCCATATCTTTAGACCATAGAAGGAGACTCAGAAGAGTTCAGGCTTCAGAGCTCTAGCACAGCCTGTAGTGTGTGTTGTGTGTGAGGGCCGTGACTGACCACTGCCCCGCTATGACTGACACTCTACAGGACTCGATTCTACCACTCTCTGGGCCCAGTCAGCAGAGTGGGCCGCATCTCCTGCAGAGGAGCGCTCAGGTCCAGCAGGTAACTCAACCTCAACCCCCGCCAGGGTCTCTTTCTATCTGACTTACCCTGAACGACCGGGGAACTATCGCTGTCACAGTGTGTGTGTTCTTGCTGTGGAATCAGGTGGTGGGCTTTTTCCGAACCACACGTGTGCTATTGACTCTTATGCAGTCGTGGCTTATTGCTGTTAATCAAACGCCACTGAAGCTTCTCTTCTGATTGCTCCTGCTTTCTCCAAACACACACACACACACACACCTCCTCTCACCTGTGCTTCAATATCGCCGATTGCAAGTGGGAAAACAATGTCCTTTGTACATCCTGGTATTAAGATGCGTTTTCAGTGATCCGATCACAAGTGGTCAATTTCGCAATTTCGTCAAAAAGTGGCAATTTCGTCTAAGCCCCATCCTTCTCATATCCTCACACTCGTATAATTTTTAATGGGAGTGCAGGGGGAAGGAAATAAATGGTAACAGTGATTTCAATCATTATCTGTGTTTTGCCACAACATAGCGAAGTTGGAATCGATTGTTTTGGTGTGCTTTTTCAAAACGGTACATTTCCCATAAAGTGTGGATGTATAGACCATTTTGCAAGATGTAAACAACACTGGTCCAGAAGCACTTCCTGTTTCAATTTTTTAACACTACATATAAGCTGGGATAAAATACAACCAACAGAACATATAAAACTGAATCAAAAAGTTAAACAAACATCTTTAAGATGTTTTCTTTACATGTGAAATAAAGAAAACAGTTGCAAACTGAAACAGGAAGTGTTTCTGGACCAGTGTTGTTTACATCTTGCAAAATGGTCTACCGCATTTGACCACATGAATGCATCTTGTGAACGGATCGAAGAAAACACATTTTAACCTTCAGATGGAATCTGTTTTGAATTTCTAAAAATCACAGCTTCGTCGGAATGTTATGAAACTTGGTGACTTTTATGGCATTAGGTATGTGAATAAAAAAAAAAAAATTGAGGTCATGATCCGATGCTAAGTGGTCGTAAAAAAAATAGTCACTTGGCTCTGTTTTGTGACAGGGAAAGAACATAAAGAATGTGTAACTGGCGTAATCAATTACATCGACACATTGTTTCAGCTGTACAATACAGCCAGTTTGCGAAAGATACGAATACTAATGATTTCCAATAAAAAAATTTGCGTTGGGTTCAGCTAGTCATGCAAATTTTCCACGTTGACCAATAAAAAGTTGCTTGGTTTGAAAGTGACTTCCTTTTGAGTCACTACACTAGATCACTACACTATTACCATTGAAAGTTTTTTGTCAATGTGACCACACCTTTAAACTCCAAAAATGCAACTTAAAACTAGTTATTTTTTTCCCACTGGTCATGGGATTGTCTAACAGCTTAAAGGGATACTTCACTTTTTTTGGAAATAGGCTCATTTTACCACTCCCCCAGAGTTAAACAGTTGAGTTTTACCGTTTTCGAATCCATTCAGACGATTTTCTGATATTCAGAAGAATATGAGTAACCAGACAGTTTCTGGTCTCATTGACTTCCATATAGTATGGAAGTCAATGAGACCAGAAATTGTCTGGTTACTGATATTCTTCTAAATATCAGAAAATCGGCTGAATGGATTCAAAAATGGTAAAACTCAACTGTTTAACTCTGGGGGAGTGGTAAAATGAGCCTAAGTGGAGTATCCCTTTAATGTCAACACAAACTGGAAGTTGTGACTGACTTGCAACTACTGCATTTCTTTCAAAGTGAAGTTTAATAAAATGACTTGCTTTTCTCCATTGGCTGTTGTGAGTGCTGCATACTTGTGGTGAAGTGAACTTTTAATGTTTTTTTAACGCATTTCCGCTTGAGATCCTTCCTCAGGGTATACAAAAAACACAATACATGAACATTTCTTAAAAAAAAAAAACATCTCCAAATCAATAAGAGTTTGGGAAACAAAGGGAATATAAGCTACAGCTGACACGTTCCACTTACTGTATAACATCACACTCCATTTTAGAAAGTAATTTGTTAAAAAGGTTTATTGTCAAGATCAGACAATCAACCAATCAGAATACATCCTTGTCAAATTGACTTCTTCCACATTCTTCTGTCATAATGGATTCAGTCAACAAGCATCAAGGCAACAACTTCCATTTAAAAAAACATCTGAGTAACACAATACACTCCAAACTTCACAGAAACTCTTTAAGCAAGTCCAAAAAGCCTCTCTCTTTTTCCTTGTGTAATCAGTTACCTTCTCTTGTGCTCTGCTTTATCTTTTCAGTACTACGAAAGAAAAGGAATAGGAAAGCTCTAAAGCCGTAACGCATCCTTATTTTTTCAGAAACCATTAAAAGTTCACCACAAGTTTTACTGGAATTCTTTTTTTGTTCTGATAGTTCTGTTTGTTTCCATGCACCTCGTGATTGGGGGAAGTTGCATCAGATCTGTTTACTCGTACCGGAATAGAGCCAATTGACATTTTGATTAAAAGGTTGAAAAATTGATGTACAGATGAATTGTTCACAGTGAGACGAGTAAACGGGGTCAAGCGCTGAATAATTAGGGTCCATCGGGTGCAGTTCTTGGGGGCCTTTTATATAGGAAGTGTTCTTGTGTTCAAAAAGGTGAACAGTAGAAACAGAACAGTTGAAGTGCAGTAGCCTCAGATGCAGACCTTAAAAGAATGTGAATAATAACAGATTTAAAGCAGACGATTTGAAGTCTGACAGCAGTCGTCTTGAAATGTTTTGTTGAAAGTGGTGAATTTGTTGCACAAACAGTGCTTTGATGGCCGCAGTGGTGCTTTATAAAGGGTGAATTATGAAGACTCGACGTCAGACTCGGCATGCTAAAACACTTGCAGAGAGCCTGTGTCTGTAAATCCATCCCTTTTAAAACACTGCTGTGAAGAAGCTATTAAAATAACTTGGATAAGTTAATTCAGTAATGAAGGACATATGTTACTCATGGTTAACAGATGACCAGTGACTTTTGCAAATCAACAGTAGGGTGTTCAGCCAGTCATAACAAAGCTAATCTGCATTAGATGGGTGGTGATTGCGCAGTGCATAAGACACATGCCCTTGGTGTGAGAGACCCAAGTTCGAATCCACTGTGAGACACCAATGTTTCCCTGAGCAAGACACTTAACCCCTAGTTGCTCCAGAGGCGTGCAACCTCTGACATATGTATAGCAACTGTCAGTCGCTTTGGATAAAAGCATCAGCTAAATGAATAAATGTAAAGGTGCTTAAACCCTGTTTAAAGTATAAGTATCAGAGTAGAAAATGGTCATCATAACCTTTTCTAAGGCCCCGTCCACACTACTGCATTTTCGTTTAAAAACGGAGACCTTTTTGCTACGTTTGCACCTCCCGTCCAGGCTAAAACGGAAAAAAACGAAGACCTGAAACGGAGAAGTTTAGAAACACTGCTGCTCCGTTTTGCATTTTGAACCTCCGGAGGGCGTTTTAGGGTAGACGGGACAAAACGGAGGCGCAGAGGCTCTATGATTCGGTGTTATCAGTCATGATGTGTCCTTCCCTGATTCGTCAGCCACCGTTTACTCCGGCAGTGTTGGTGAATGGTCACGTGATCCGCGTTTTGAGTCGTTTTAATGTGGACGGAGATCAATTCTAATACGCAGATGAAACGCGGGTGTGGACGGAAATCGTATTCAATTTAATTCTCCGTTTTTAAATGAAAACGCAGTAGTGTGGGCGGGGCCTAAGTAGACAAAAGTGTATTAATGAGCAGTATGTCAGTATACAGTTGTGTTAATGTTACAAGTGTTTTTTTTTATTATTATTATTTTATAAAGATCTTCCAATATTGCGGCCTACGTATTAAATCAAACTAAATAAAGCCAATTTTTTTTTTTTTGATTTAGAAATGAATAATGAAGGAATGTTTTGTGGCTCTTTAAATGTCTGTAGACACAACATTTGTAGGTGGTAGAGTCTTATTTCTGTACTTGTGAAAAGAGATTGCTTTTGGGATAATGTAGTAGCGGAGAAAAAGTTAGGAAAAAAAAAACGTAAACAAACAGTTCCTGTCAAATTTCCTAAGTTGCAAAAAAAGAGAAAAGATTCTGAAGACTGCGCTGATTCTCGATCGAATATCGAATGAAGAAAAAAAAAACGTATTCTAGCTCTGAAGTCACACAATAGGTTTATGTGAGGAACAAATTATATATTAAAGTTGATATACATTGGGTGAACTATCGCTTTAAGAAAGATAACAGTCAAAATTATGTTTTTCACAGTTCACTCATTTTCTCTCTTTCCCTCAAACACTCTCACTTTCTTCACTTTCACATTGTGGCTTTTAATATGCATCTCTTGTGTGATTTATAATTTGATTTGTCTTTTTAAAAAGTCTGTTACATGTCCCTGTGTGTCAATTAAATGTGTGTGTGTGTGTGTGTAGCTCTGCTGAGTCAGAGGAGCTGGCGGTGCATCTTTACCCAGGAGCCGTCACAGTTCAGGGGGTCTTACGCAGGAAAACAGTCCTCAAGGAAGGCAAGAAACCCACGGTGAGAGCAACACTTCACCCGTCTCCTGTCCATATACTCCATTTGGTCTCTCCCTGTGATCTCATACACCGTCTCTTTCTTTCTTTTCCAAAATTTCCATTTAAAAAGGATGATTTTTTTTTTTTAAAGGAGAAATTGCTCACAATATATCTTTTTATTGTTGACATAAAAGGCTTTTCATGAACTTTATTTTGATACCTGACACTTGAAATAAGAATTGGGTTTTGTTTGGTCACTGCTTGATGTCCAGTGTAAATCAAAACCAGTTGGGATCCTCTGCTCAAGTGCTTTTCTCTGCCGTTTTGTCTCTTCCCCTCTTGCCCTCTCCTCATAATCTTCTCTCAATCTGCTCTTTTATCTTTATCTGCTCTTTTTTAGAGAGAGAGTGAAACGAGCCAAGTCAGTAAAAGATACTGTGTTAAGGTCCAGTAATGGGAGCTGAGAGGCCTTGTAAAAGCCTGCACATATTTGATCTGACATGAAATCTGCCTATCTCTGTCTACTGTCTTTCTAGACCTTTTACTCATATATGCATGTAGATATGTTGGATAACTACATGGTTTCTTGTATAAGCGTATAATTACCATACATAAGCATATAATTACCATACATCATTCAGTTAATCTTGATTAATATGTACAGATTACTTCTTGGCCTTACATTATGTTTTTTGCTTGTTCAGGAATGCTGTTATTGATATATTGGACTTAATGGGGATTATTTTACTCTTAAAAAAAGTGGTGATACTTTATTTTACAGTGTTCTTGTTACATATGTTACTTGTACTAGTAATAGTAGTAATAACAGTACATTATGCAATTAACCAAACCCTATTCCTAACCCTAGTTAGTACCTGTTATTAGTTATTATTACTCAGTCCTGAAATACTGTAACAAAGACACCTTAAAAAGCCTTTAAAAGTGTAGCCAATAGTTCAACTTTGAAAAAGCACACTTTGAAGCTGTCTACGTGTGTGGTAGTGGGATTTAATTTAACCAATTATGTAATTGCACCAATTTGAGTGGTTGATAAATGCAGTATCTATGGTCAATTTATGCATTAATGTGCTTCAGTGTGTTTTCTTGTCTGTAGGTGGCAGCGTGGACTAAGTATTGGGTGGCTCTTTGTGGAACTCAGCTCTACTATTACACTGCCAAGTCCCTCAAGGCCACAGAGAGGAAGCATGTGAGTGTTTCCCCACTTTCACATTACTCTCACAAACCTTGTTGTTGCTTATTCTGGCAAAGAATTGGAGGAGTTTAAAGAAACTGGTCTATTTTAGGACTATCAGGATTTGCATTTGCACAAAATTTAATTAAAACACATCTATAAAATATTATTTGATGTTAGTAATAACTTTTTTTTATTAAGTATGATAGATTATTTCAATCGTACAGTATTCCATTCAGAGTGTGGGTTTGATAAAGATTTGAATGAACAAATGAATTCACCAAAGAGTAATATTGTAAAATATTATAATTACAGTTAACTGTTTTCTATTTTAATACAATATCATCATTAGTGATCCTTCGGAAATCATTCTAATATGATGATTTTCTGCTCAAGAAACTTTTATTATTATCATCAATGTTAAACGGTTGTGCTGCTTAAATATTTTTGTGTAGTCTATTTTTGATGAATAGAAAATTCAAAAGAACAGCATTTTATTTTAAATCGAACTCTTTTGAAATTTTATAAGTGTCTTTACTATCACTTTTGATCAAATGAATGAAACCTTACTGAATAAAAGTATTAATTTTATCCCAAAAAAAAAAAAACGTACTGACCCCAAACTTTTGAACAACGGTGTACCATGGTATATCTTTTTTTTTTTTTACTTCTTCTTTTGTTTATAAAAGAGTTGCATTGCAGTCATTAATACAGTAAAAAAAAAATGGAAATGGTTCTTGATGGAAATACATGTTGTGATGTTATTTCCATCAAGAAATGCATCAATTTTTGGTCAATATCTTGTATTGAGAATGCAAGAGTCCCGCACAGCTCATCCCAAAAACCCGCCCCAACGTTTCTGATTGGTGCCTCGATTTTGACGCTTTGGGCTCTTTGCCAGACTAACTTTCAAAGCAAATCTAAATTTGCCGGACGTTGTCTGGGTTTTCCCAGGCTAATTCGTCATGCTTCATTCTTACACGATTTGATCCTGATAAATCTTGACATTTGACATCTCGACATCCATGATGTGTCTTCCTACACGGTTCTTTAAAAACGAGAAGCTACTCTCCATCAGTTAAGGTTAGAAAGACTGTTGCCAAACATATATGCTAGAAACATAACAATCACAATCATAGACTCGTAACCATTTGCCTATTGAGATCCAAACAGTATTATGTAGGCAAAATGCAATGCAAAAAGTGATGTTCTTAACAATATCTGGAAAGTTTTATTTCCCTTTAGACTAATAAAAGGCTGATCGAGCCTCTTTCACAGGGGTGTGTCTATGAGGTTAGAACCGTTTAGCATACAAAATCCTTAGTCCAAGGTGGTCGATCTGAAGCTGATCGAGATGAAATGATGAAAGGAAGCATCACTCTCTCCTGCAGCCTGATGCGTCATCACTTAATCACTGCAGGATGACACTGATGGGAGAGTGCTTATTCTAATACCATCCAGCGGGAGAGGTTGGGAGAGATAGGGATCATGTGAGCGCCCAATGGACTGAATCATACAGAAAGCCGGGGAGTTGTAGAGAAGGGAGGAAGAGTGAATGCTAACAAACAACATATCTGATGACTGAAGACACAGGCTTCAGTGCCAAGTTAGGGCAGATGTTTGCAGTCATTGGATAATCAGATGGATGACATCATCAGTGCAAGCCCAGCTATCACACATTATTATCGGGATTAATGAGAAGCACATGTCGCTATCTAATACATTACACACACAGTAACAGGCCTACTTGTTTACACAGACACTTGCAATACAGGATTGTGCACACGACTGAAGCCGATCTGTATGCATGTATATATAAATTCTTTTTTCATTTTTTTTTTCATATAAAAAGAATTACATTTGATCATTTTTCAAAATTATGTAATAATAATAATAATGTATATTTTTAATAAATTAATTTGTATACAGATTGAAATTCGTATACACATTATTTGTAATTAAAATATTTATATTACATTGAAATAAATTGATTAGTAGCATTTTGGTCTTTTGACTAATTTTCCGTTTTTAATAATAATAGTATTTCAAATTTAATAAATTTCTGTACAAATTGTAATTCCAATAATGTAATATTATATAAATATATTTAATTTGTATAATATATATATATATATATATATATATATATATATAATAACAATAAATGTCAATAACAGTATCTCAGATCAGTTTAATTAATTTAAATACAAACTGGAAAAAACATTATGTAATTAAAAATATTATATTAAATTGGAAGAAAATATTTTAATATTTTCTTAAATATTAAATATTTTTATTAATAATTCATATTAAATATTAATATTAAATATTTTTTTAAATATTTATTTTAAAATGTTAATATTTTGACTGTATTTTTCAGTTTTAAATCAAATTAATAATAATACTAGCAAATGTTTCAAATGATTTAGACTAATTTCTATACAAATTGTAATTCCATTCGCATAATTTGTAATTAAATGTGTAATACACACATATATATATATATATATATAATTATTATTATTATTTTTTTTTATTAAATATTTGAACTGTAATTCTCACAGTTCAAGTCCACCGCCAGCAAAAGTGTTTCTGTTTTGGGCTTAATGGCCATGATGGCAGACGACCCGGAGCATCCCGACATCTTCCTGCTGACCGACTCGGAGCACGGTGAGACGGCCTGTCACAATCACTGTCCAGACAATGATATATGGATGCAATATTGTGACAAAAGATTTACAGTGTAGCTATGTATTATGATATGCACATTTTGTTGATTTTATTCATTTGTGTGCCCACAGGAAACTCGTATAAGTTCCAGGCAGGGAACAGAATGAATGCTCTGCTGTGGTTCAAACACTTGAGTGCAGCTTGTCAAAGCAACAGGCAACAGGTGTGTGTGTGTGTGTATGTGTGTGTGTACTTGTTCAGCTCAGAGGGTTATTTAGCTCAGTTTCTATTGTAGAGAAAATGCTATGAGCAATTTAGTGGCCTTCAGTGTGCACTTAATGTTCAGAGCGTTTCCATGTGAAAGCTACATTTTCAAGCTAAATGGAGAATTTTAATTGCTCCTCAGGAGATGCCATTGTGTGTTCGAATCCTTTGGGTTCAATAAATATGTGAACATTTTGCTCTAACCTTCTGTTTTAGGCAGAAAATCACTGACAGTGTTTCAGTGGGATCTATTAAATTAAAAACATTTCACATAATGGCCTTTTGAAAACTGTTGTTTCTGAATACACGGGTCAGACTGGACGTGTTCCGTCAGCTGGTGTTTAGTTCTTTATTAAACTGAGCAATGGCACTGCCCTCTAGTGCTTGTTATCATGTCAAGTGCAGTACTGAAGAAGCTTGTTTGAAAGCTAATCATGATTTACAATAGTGAAACCACAGTCAAGCTACGCTTTATTTAAACGGTCTAACTGCATCGCAAGCTACAGTAGAACTACAGAATTAAGCAAACAACACTGAAGGCATTTAGGTTATGTCTTTTTTTTTTAAATATGGGCCTATTAAATGTTAATTTCTATAATTATCAAATGCAATTTAATCTGCACCATATCTTTCTGGCAAAAAAAAACAAAAAACAGTAAGGGTCTTTAAATGAACATATTCAGTTAGAGGTACTGCATTAAACTTAAATGTATACACATTTTAACAAAAATCATTAGGGCTGTCAAACGATTAATCGCATCCAAAATAAAAGTTTGTGTTTACATAATATATGTGGGTGCACTGTGTATAATTATTTTATATATATATATATATATAAATACACACACATGCTTTTATATATTTAAGAAATATTTTCATGTATATACTGTGTATAGATTTATATATAATTTATATTATATATAAATAAATATTTTATATATAAATAATATTTTTTTTCTTAAATATACATGCATGTGTGTGTATTTATATATATATATATATATACAAAATAATTATACACAGTGCACCCACACATATTATGTAAACACAAACTTTTATTTCTAGATCAGATATGTTTGCATTCCATCATAATTTGCGCTGTTTTTTTCTTTTACCGCAATAGCATTTGTAAAGGGCTGCATTACACTCTAGTGCCACAGCGCCGTAGCGGTCAAATCGCGGTATTGCTTATATTAGGTCATGTGAGATCAAACTACTTAGAGCCAGACCGATATATCGGCAGACCGATATTATCGGCCGATATTAGGCATTTTCCAAACTATCGGTATCGGCAGTTATAATGGCCGATAAATGAATATTTCACAAATAAACTAAAAACGGACGAAACACGCTTGAACCATGTCATGAGTGTTGGAGTTGTATAGTTTGTCCACCAGAGGGCACTCAACACTGTCCCTGTTGGCAAAACTCGTTGAGTTGGTCACGAGACATACATTGCTTGAATAACAATTAAAAGAACATCCCCATCAGTTTGCTCAACTCAAATAAGCATGACAAAATTTGTGACTATCATGTCCAGTTTCAAATAAATAAATAAAATATCGGCACATACATCGGAATATTGGATTTTAAAACCCAAAAATATTTGTATCGGTATCGGCCGGGCTCTAAAACTACTACTCGACAACAGAGATATTTGTCGACAATTTTTTATTGTCGACCAATCGTTTCAGCCCTAGTCACGTCCTCTTTTTCCATTCCAGGTCCCGGCGAATCTAATGTCCTTCGAATAAATGAGACCATGCCGAATCAAAGACATGGAGAGTCGGTGAGCGGCTGGATGACAAGAGAGCAGAAGAGTATGAGGAACGCTGGGAATGGAGGAGAGACCTGAGATGAATAAAAGAGCAAATGACTCGTGTTTCTGTGTTGCGATGGAGCTTTCCCACTGCCATCACCCAGCCTGAACCCCACAGCAAACTCCTCGAGCACCACTGCCTTAACAAGCAGAGTGTGAGTGAATGTGTGTGTGTGTGTGTGAACGAGCAACGGTGTCCCCTCCGCTGCTCTCACTCCTTTTACATTTTATTTACACTTCCTCCATCATTCATCTGATTCCCAATGATTGCAAATGAGGATCTTGGACTCTTCATGGACCTCTGGAGTTTGTTTACACCTTCTTTACCTTGTGCGTTTTGCTTGTGTTTTATGTATTAACTGCTTGTGAATCTAATCGGCGCTTCTCCTCCTTTGACAAAACACACCCAGGAAACTCTCCAACCCCCGAAACACATTCGCAGAAAAGTCGATCGTGTGATCGCACACTTGAATTAGGCTCATGCAAGCATGGCGAGATTTTCCACAAGCAGGTTTAACTGCAGGAAATGGAAGACCCTCGTTTATTGACACGCAACCAGAAAGGGCTCCGATACTCAATGAATTCCAGACTGAATGTTTCTATTCTTTTTTACGGATTCTGTAGCCCTTTTTTTAGCTCATATCCACACAAACATTTGTTTGTTTTTGCTAGAAGGTTTGTAGGAAGAAAAGATTGAGAAATGAAGATGTTTGAAGCCTCGTCCAGCTTCAAAACATCAGCAATAAGTACCGGTTTACACCAATTCAAACAAATTCGCTTCTGGATTCACAGTAAGAGTCGACTAGGAGGACACGCGTACATATATACACTTTTCAAGCTGTGAATGTTAGTGGACGCAGAGGTTTACATCTCCAAAACTTGTATTTAGTCCTATTATGTTTAGTTTTTTTCCCAGTGAAGCAGTGGTTTCTCAATGGGATGTTGTGATTGGTGGGAGATGGAGCAGGAGACAAGGCACTTGTGTTGTGATGTTTTGCTTTTATTTTATAATTTTATTTCAGTATTACTGGGATAGTTGCACATGTCTAGACTATTTTAATTGTCTGTTACATTAACATGTTACATTTCGAAAGTTACGCCAGCTCAACAGTTTCTGCTTCTTCTTGTTGAGCCGTTAAGGTTCTTGTTTGCTCAGTTAGAGAACAGCTTTATCAGTTTATATGGGGAACAAATGATCCGGACCATGATGTCTCAGGATGTTTCATTAAATGTGTCCGTCTTTATCTTTCAAGTTTATGGTGACTAGATCCCGTTCTTCTGCTTTCCATGGACTGGTTTATTTCTCCAAGCTCAGCTCTAATGTTTCCATTTGTGTGGAACGTCAAATGAAGATTCAGAGTCTTAAACCCTCTTGAGAGTAGGAGAAAGGAGATATTGGGCAATAAATGAATCCACAAATCCAACTTTGCTTGGATGATGAGCTCAAGAAACTTCTTCCAGAGTGTCAAAGTGCTGCAGCGACCAACAATAATAAACCAAATTGACATGAATAAATGGTAATGGAGGAGTTGGCATCAGGTTTGGCTTTGTTAAAAAGCTATCGTAGAGCTGAGGTAGAGGAAGGCTTGCGTTGCTTTTCTTCGTTAAACAGAATATTTTATTCTGGTGAGGCGTCTTTGAAGCACAGCACAGGCTACACTGAGACATTTGAGAAATGCTGGTTGTGACAGATGAGCTGATCCGGGGTAGTTTGCGTATGTTCTGAGCCTTTAATATCAGGTATTAGCACTTTGGGTTGTGAAAAAAGCTCTGAGATCTGCCACATTAAAGAGACGTGATGCAGATAAAAGCAACGCGAGTCGGTTGAAAAGCTGTTGACTAAGTGTTTACATGATTGGAGGAGTGTTATTTTGGCTCAAACTGAAATTCGGAGGCTGGTTTACAGGCAGAGAAGCTTCAGAGGATCTTGTGTGGTCGTAACCAGCCAAATGAACTTGGCACAAAGGTGTTGAAGTGGGAAATGTTCCTAATTAAATGAAGTGGAAGAGTGCCTGTATGCTCGTAAACATCACTGATGTATGCATCTTGACAAGTCACCAACCTTTACCAACGAGGACTTGGACCAAGGTAAATTACAATGTGATTGACATTGTTTAGCTTTCTTTCTCTGAAATGTTCCTTAGACATGGATGACGGTTGACGTTATGGAAGAGTTCATAAACGGAGACAGAAGAACAGTGGGAAACATGACTAAGCTGCCTCTGTTATGAAATATACATTTTTGGACCTTTTTAATTTTTTTCTGGATTTCATTTTTTTTAGTTCCAGTTGTTTACTTCACACTACATCTCTCTCTCTCTCTCTGAACAATAATGAGATAGTTTTAATGAAATTGTCCATGATTTTGTTTTTCTTTCTATCGTATTAAGAAATTATTGTTGCTGGAATTTTTTTTCTTTTTCTATGCAGTATGATTGAAATTCTCCAACATACTTTGTACTGTTCAGTTTAGCTATCTTTCTATGAACAATGTGTATCATTCACACACAGACTTCTCTTCTCTGCCGCTTTCTTTGGCTGTTTGAACTTCACCGCATCACTTGTTTTATGTTGTGGTGTGTTAAAAGGACTGATACTGGTTTGTAGTGAGTTGTGTGTGTGTGTCTCACTCTGTCACCTGCTCCCACCCAGCCCTGATCCCACACCCGCTGGGACCCATGACCCAGTGCAGCACTATGACCTTTGACCTGAGAGATGTGCTCCTGGGTTCCAGACAGGACAAAAATAATAAACACTTTTGGTTGTTTGTTTTTTAATCCAGTGGTCCGGTGTGTTTTTTTCACTGAGTGTGTTCAGAATTGCATACAAACATTCTGCTCTTACTGTTTCTGCAGTTTGTAGTATGTAGATTTTCTACCGGATGACCTTTATTATTATTTTTTTTTTCCTAAATATATACAGGTCCTTCTAAAAAAAATAGCATATTGTGATAAAGTTCATTATTTTCCATAATGTAATGATAAAAATTTTAACTTTCATATATTTTTGATTCATTACACACCAACTGAAATATTTCACGTCTTTTATTGTTTTAATACCGATGATTTTGGCATACAGCTCATGAAAACCCAAAATTCCTGTCTCAAAAAATTAGCATATCATGAAAAGGTTCTCTAAACGAGCTGTTAACCTAATCATTTGAATCAACTAATTAACTCTAAACACCTCAAAAGATTCTTGAGGCTTTTAAAAACTCCCAGCCCTTTTCATTACTCAAAACCGCAATCATGGGTAAGACTGCCGACCTGACTGCTGTCCAGAAGGCCATCATTGACACCCTCAAGCAAGAGGGTAAGACAGAAAGAAATTTCTGAACAAATAGGCTGTTCCCAGAGTGCTGTATCACCTCAGTGGGAAGTCTGTGGGAAGGAAAAACGAGAAGAGGTGACCGGACCCTGAGGAACATTGTGGAGAAGGACCGATTCCAGACTTTGGGGGACCTGCGGAAACAGTGGATTGAGTCTGGAGTAGAAACATCCAGAGCCACCGTCTGCAGGAAATGGGCTACAGGTGCCGCGTTCCCCAGGTCAAGCCACTTTTGAACCAGTAACAGCGGCAGAAGCGCCTGACCTGGGCTACAGAGAAGCAGCACTGGACTGTTGCTCAGTGGTTGCATGTTATTCGGAAATCAAGGTGCCAGAGTCTGGAGGAAGACTGGGGAGAAGGAAATGCCAAAAGTCCAGTGTCAAGTACCCCCAGTCAGTGATGCCATGTCAGCTGCTGGTGTTTTATCAAGGGCAGGGTCAATGCAGCTAGCTATCAGGAGATTTTGGAGCACTTCATGCTTCCATCTGCTAAAAAAAGGGTAATGGAGATGAAGATTTCATTTTTCAGCACGACCTGGCACCTGCTCACAGTGCCAAAACCATTGGTAAATGGTTTACTGAGCATGGTATTACTATGATCAATTGGCCTGCCAACTCTCCTGACTTGAACCCCAATCTGTGGGATATTGTGAAGAGAAAGTTGAGAGACGCAAGACCGAACACTCTGGATGAGCTTAAGGCCGCTATCGAAGCATCCTGGGCCTCCATAACACCTCAGCAGTGCCACAGGCTGATTGCCTACATGCCACGCCGCATTGAAGCAGTCATTTCTGCAAAAGGATTCCCGACCAAGTATTGAGTGCATAACCGAACATAATCATTTGAAGGTTGACTTTTTTTGTATTAAAAACACTTCTTTTATTGGTCGGATGAAGTATGCTAATTTTTTGAGACAGGAATTTTGGGTTTTCATGAGCTGTATGCCAAAATCATCCATATTAAAAAAATAAAAGACCTGAAATATTTCAGATGGTGTGCAATGAATCTTAAATATATGAAAGTTTAATTTTTATCCCAAAATGCATGCCTTTTTATATTTCCATTCTGGCGAACAAACCCTGAATTACATTTATCAATCATGATTTTTAACATCTCTTTGATGAGTCATTTGATCTCACCAGGGTTACCGTAACTCTGACAACTGGTTTCATTTAAAAATGTTCATCTCTCTAGTGTTGTATCTATTTAGTGGCATTTTCATGTGGCAGGTTATAAAGTTGTATAGCATTAAGGCCATTGCACAGAGTCCGAAAATTTCGTATTTTTTGTTTTGGTGGCTCAAACACCATTCAAACTGCTTGCTTCAGATGTAAAAAGTGCATGACGTTTTGGAGGCAGTGTGCAAGCGTGGTTGACACAACATAAGGTCGCATTTATTTTTTAACGTGTGAAAATTTCGGATGCGAAATTCAGACTCAAGGCCCTTGAGTCTGACATTTGCATCCTATATTTTCGCACGTTAAAAAAATTAAATACCAACCACCAGCCCTTTACCACCAAGAGTGCACATGCGAAAGGCTGTACAGTAGGGCAGAACATCGCAGAAGAATAGGACGTTCTAAAAAAAAAAAATCTTGGCTAATAAATAAAGTATAATTGTATTTTTGCAGGTTTGCAAAATATTCTGCATTTGCTGTTCACTGTTTTTAACCATTTTGAGGAATACAGGACATGTTTTTGTATGCCCACATTAGTTGCTCGCCTTGCTCTGTTCTGTGATGCGCGTTCGTGACTCTCCTGTTCGAACTCGTTTATCAAAATGAACGAATCTTTTTTCGTGTCATTTGGTTCATTCAATAAACTTGGAAAAAGATTTGTTCATTTTGATAAACGAGTTCGAACAGGAGAGTCACAAACGTGCGTCACAGAGCAGAGCAAGGCGAGCATTTGAGCTTATAAAACGTAAAGTTTATTTATGTTTGAAATGAGCGATCGTTTTGCTTGATAAGACCCTTATTCATCGTCTGGAATCGTTTAAAGCCCTTTGAACAGTTTGCACTGAAAGTGTCTTTTGGACCTTGAAATGTTTGGTTCCCATTGAAGTCCATTATATGGAGAAAAATGCTGGAATGTTTTCATCAACCTTAATTTCTGACTGAAGAAAGAAAGACATGGACATCTTGGATGACATGGGGGTGAGTAAATTATCAGCAAAAGTGTAATAATGCAATAGGGTTAGCCGCAAAAATAACTGTCCACAGCTTTTCAGCGCTAATTTTTCACTGTCTTTATAGACAGTATAACTCCAAAAGTAGGTTTATGCTGGTGCAAGCTGTTAGTAAATCTGGCCTTTAGTCTAGAGCATGGGTCACCAAACTAAGGCCCGCGGGCCGAATCAGGCCCGCCACACCCCTTTGACTGGCCCCCCAACCCCTCTGCCCCCCACTACTTGAACCGGCAATCCCCAAAAGTCGTCATGGCCTATTTTTTTAAATTGCTTTTTGGAAAATAATAACATGTCTGCATTTGGTATTTTGTTGTTTATTGAGCATGCTCACCTGGATAGGCATAAGAGCTATTACTCATGTTGTTGTTATAATTTCAATGTTTATTTATTTATTTTATAGGCCTATTTATTTGACCTTTATTAAGTGCTGTACACAATTATTATAAATAGTAACAGGCCTACCTATAATTTATAATTTTTCATTCATCCTTACCAGTGCCACTCACCTCAACTAGGCAGATGTTTCTTACCTTGACAGGTTTGATGTTATTTGTATTCGAAAATAAATAAATGGAAAATCTGTGGTATTTCAAATTAAAACAAAGTGTGAAGACTCGATTACTACTTTTGCAAACAACTATTAATGATAAACAAATATGGCTGTGCCAGGCTAGTAATCTCTACTATGAGGCCTGCTGGTGGTCAGTTTGGTCTTGGTCACACAATTCTATTTTATATAGCCCCGGCCCCCCATCACAGTCAGGAACGATAATGTGGCCCCCAGAGAAAAAAGTTTGGTGACCCCTGGTCTAGAGCTACAATAACCATCATATTCACACAACCCTTCTGCACATAGGCATACTCCTAATTCTCTCAACATGAGGACCAGAGAGCTGTCAGTCAATGAATGGGAAAACAAAGCAACTTCCGCTTGTTTGAAAAAGTAACTCAGATATTTTTTGTCAATTTAAATGTAATGCGTTACTTCATTAGTAACTTGAAAAAAAAAAAGTAATCAGATTGTATAACTTGCGCTACTTGAAATGTGTTGCCACCAACACTGGTAAACAACATGCTGTAGCATTCCTTTCTTATCATCGTTTGTGTGTGTTTACATACACCTGGCTTGTGTTGAAGCTCAGTAGTCATACTGTAGAAGTAAAACTAGTATTCTGTCAAGATCTATGATGCTCCACTTTTAAATGCGTGATCCTTTATGTTTCAGTGGGGTATTTTTAGCTGCACTTACAGTGAGTTTCTTTAAAGACGTGCTAACCATTAGGAATGTGGATGGGAAGGTGAAGGAGGGCAGCATGTTTGTGTGTGAAAAGCTACATTTTTACACAGAGAGGGCTTCAATGAGGTTTTGTTTCTCAGTGAACACTATACAACTTTTGTACAACACAAAAGGAGTTTGCTACAATCCCCCAGGCTGCTCATTTAATACGCGGACCGAGGGTGTTGAACACAGTTGTCAAGCTCAGAGGACACAACAGAATCTTACAAAGACTGTATGAGGGTTTAATGTGAGGAATCGACAAAATAAAGTCGTTTCACTTTAAATCTTAGCCTGCTGTAGCTCATCAATTTCAATTGGGCATATTAAAAAAATGTATAGGCCTACTACTAGTGTTATGTTAGAGATTGATAGATGCATTCATTTGTGCTGTATTTCAGACAATCAGTCAGGAAGAAAGGAATGAAATGGTTTGAATGTGCATGACTCATGAGGATGAGTAACTGGTGACAGAATTTTTGTTTTTGGGTGAAGAGGGGTTAAAGGGGTAGTTCACCCACTCATTTGTCATTCATCACACCCTCATGTCATTCAATATATTATTTACATATTAATATTTATGTTTGTTAGTTGTTTTGATCCATATGGAAGTCACTGGCCACCAAAACTGAACTTTGTGTGGGTGAGTATAATTTCCATTTTGGGTGAACTAACCCTGCCCATGTTTATGATTAGGTAGCTTACAACATATAATATAGCCTAGCCTAAGCTAAGGAATGGATGTTATGTTGGTATAATCATACGGACCTTTAGTCACAGACAGTAGCCTACATTAATGTACTGAGTGTGTGATAGCCTACTTCCCCCTGCTGTTCAACAAGAGACAGTCAAGAGGAAAATTGCTGTGTGTGCTAACTTAACTATATTTTGGGGACAAATTTGACCCAGAATTGACCAAAAACCTTCCTTTAAGCCTAGTTCACACTACATGATTTTAAAATGTCGGGCTGAACTGTGCAGTTTACACTACATGACTTGCTCTCAGTGAAATCATGAGTATTCAAGTTGTTTAGCTGTTCACACCACACAACACAACGTGATTGATCCACAACAGGAGGTAACTCACTACACGAGTTAACAACGCACTACATAGAGATACAACCACGATCGGATGATAAGAGCATATCATTTGTGACTCAATGAGAGCTGTTTCAGTACTATAGTATACGGTCTAAATCCTGAAAATAATCAAACAAATAACGAGTTGACAACAACACGATTCTATCTGGTCTAGAAACCATGTTTTGTAACGAAAAACCACGCAATAAAACGAACCAGAAATGACGCGAAACTGCAGAGAAGAACACAACACGCGAATATGGACGTCAGACAGAAACTAGTGCTGCACACTGTTTGCTCGACGATCTGCTCTGAGAAAAAAAAATGCAAAAAAGAAAAAGTAAGATTTACCTGGTGTCCTCAACCCATGCGTTGCTATGATTGGCTGTACTCATGACATCACTGAGATTGAGTCGCGCGACTGGGCGAGATATCTAGCATGCTAGATATTTTTCTGAGCTCGGTGACCTGTCTGCGAGCTGTCTGCGAGCTGTCTTTGATGCGTTGTTGGCTCTTTCACACTAACTGATTGGCGAGCGTTAATCGTCCGCTAATCGCCCGCGATTTGCACGCGATAACACCCTGACTTGTCGGCGACTCAACGATTTGCAAATCGGGCTTAAATCGGGCTTAAAATCACGTAGTGTGAACTAGGCTTTAGGTAACCTCAGTTGTAAATCTGTTAAAAATAAAATAATTAAAGGTTGTTGTTTTTGTTTTTTATTAAATGTAGAAAGTTTTGTGTGATGGGTATTGTAGGTTTTGGGGTAGTGAGTGTAAAGGGCAGAATATAGTTTGGATAAAAACCATTACGTATAAGGAATGTCCCCATTTAGATAGCTCAATATTGTGTTTGTGTGTGTGTCATGGGGACAAAATGTCTCCTCAAAGATCGACAATTTTGGTTCACGTGAGGAAAACAGCTTATAAATCATACACAAGTGATGTGTTTTGAAAATGTAAAAATGTAGAAAGTTTTCTGCATGTGACGGGTTAGTGTAAGGGGATGTAGGCCTATAAAATCATGATATGGAAGACCTGAAAAAAGAATTGTGTCTGTGTGTATATATAGAAAGATAAAACTACCGTAATTGAAATGACGATATTATTCGATTTATTTTTTAACTAAATGCCCACGAACACTAGGCTATATGCCGTGTTCGCTTTAAGACGCGGAGGGTTTGTGTGTGTTTGTGTGTTCACATTCAGCCAGGAAGAGCCGCACACAGAGAAGAACACACACAGCAGCAGTGAATGGAGCCTGACGGACAGACGGCTGGATGTGGATATCGATGATAAACGCGTCTCGACCGCGACGGACTGAAAGTCGGGGGGTTTCTGTTTGAATGGTTCGTCAGTAGCGCAAGGGTGAGTCGATAAATATAAATGTCACGGTTTCACTGTTAGCTTGTTAGCCGTGCGGGTATAGCTCTGACTAAAAACTAGGACTCTAACTCACTAACAGCAACTACTGACACTCATATGAAGAGGTAACGTTACACCAGCGGTGAACTCGGAGCTGTCGTTGAATTATATCAGTGGTGATTTTATCGCTATAATATGAAGAAAACGAGGGGATTTTGGGGCTAGCTGGCTAACCGCCATTAGCACTATAGCGTTTAAAATGCATACAATTACGCCACAGCTTATTTGACTGGGAAAACACACATTTCTATTAACTTTTGGATATTAAACAAACTGTTTTTATGTCAACTGATTCCTTGTATTTGCGTAATTGTGATAACAGTCAGTATTAGGTGTCTTAAACGCATGACAGCAGTGGAGCAGCGCCTACTGAGCATCTTAAATGTAAAAGCCCGTCTGTTTTCATGCACAAGTCTACACTTGAACCTGTTTGTGTAGTAGTTTAGGTGTGTTAGCGTGTAGTTGGAGTCCTTATGAATGGCGGGGTGTGTATCATTAGTGCCTGCGTGTACAGGATATGCTGCAGGCGGTCACGATGGATGTAATGTTACACTTACTCACCTGTATGTGTATGATGATGAGTTGATAACTCGACTGAAGACTATACATTTGCAGAGATCTGGGTGATCTAGACTAATAGTGTTCAAATGCAGAACTGTTTTAAATATGGATAATACACAGTTTCTGTCTGAGAGCTCTTTTCCAGATCATACCAGATGTTTTCCAGTGTTTGCGATACGGTTGTCGCCACTGATTGTGGTCATCATGGGGTCTGTGCTGTGTCCAGTTACTACCCTGATCTTTTAAAGGGGTGTGCAATTTCTGCACTTATAATCTGGATTTGTGATTTCAGGACTCATAGTTATATATATAAACTATAGTTTATATATAAACTCAATAATATGGGCTGTACAGAGTTACCTCTTTTATTGCAGAAGACGGTGATATGTGTTGAATCAGTGAGTAACGTTATAGTGGACACGAAAAAGACCAAACAACATCTATGGATATATGAAGATATAAATGTAATGCTGGAAATTGCTGCTTCCACTGACATTAGTGTGTATTTTACAAACTCCATATTGTTTTACTGGTGATCAGGGCTCAACATTACCGCTTGTCCGAAAGGTTACCCTTTTGAAAGGGTAAAATAATTTTATAAAAAAAAAAAAATTGTACTTGCCCGACTGGACGAGTAACTTGGCCTGATTAACTTACAACGTCAATAACAAAATATAACAAGGGAATCACTAAACGAGTGAATGATTCGGATTTTATTAGATAAAATTGTCAATTGCGATCAATAGTGGATAATAAATGTTATGAAGGTAGGTCACAGCAATAAATTACATTTTAAAATGCATTCAAATAGAAAACAGTTTAAATTGTAATAATGTTTCACAATATTACTGTTTTACAGTATTTTTGTTAAAATAAGAGCCTTTTTTTTTTTTCAAAACTTAAAAAAATCCTAATGACCCCAAACTTCTGAATGCTCAGCTTCACTCCTCTCCGCTCACATACTCTAGTCTGGAACACAACAGTGAAATGTTTGTTCAATTACTGGACTCAATAGCTCCACTCATGGCATTACCGCTTGATCAAACAAATTCAAGAACGAAACTGCAATAATAGCTGGAAATTTTACAGCATTAATGAAACTCCATGACGGATGGAGACATTGGTGACGCATTTAAAACAACAAAATTTGCGAAAAGAATATGTACCGTAGTGCAATGAGTATCACAGAAAACCAATTTAAATGTTTAAAAAAAAGTGCATTATAGAATATAAGATTAATTGACCCGAACCTCTCAAACTGAGTCCATTAATTACACAGTCTTTATCACTGAGCCTTGGATGAACATTTGTCATCTTAGGTCTAAATAGACGTTTTCACAAAGGCACCAGAGAGAATCGACACAGATCGCACATAGCATCAGAAAAAGAAAAAAAAGGTTGCATTGTGATTTTTCGTCTTATGTTCTATAATCAAAGCGATGTATTTTTGTAGACGTCTGCCAATCGATTGGGTTCATGCCGTTGTCGTGAGTGGGCTCGGTGAGCTCACAGAGCCCTGTAGTAAATGTGTGTGTTTAGTAGAAGTCTGAAACGCAGATAAGCCCCAGGCTGAGATCAGGAAGTCTGTGTTTGCCAGAGCTCAGCACCGCGGTGAGTTTGGGCCGAGAGACTGCTGCTTCTGCTTGGGCTGCTCTTTCTCTTCTATTTACATCCTGAGATCCATCATGAGTCTTGTTGTTATAAGACAGTCAGTCTAATCCATCCTCCCATCAGAGTGAGCCATTCGGTGTAGTACGGTTCATCACAATAGTAGTTATGTGTTTGTGTGCACACACGTTTATACTCGATGCATGTAGACGGTACAAGATGTACTACACTGCTCAGCAAGGACGCATTAAATTGATCAAAAGTGACAGTAAATCAAGGTTTCCACAAAAAAAAGCAGCACAAAATGTATGAATTGCATTTTGAATCTGTTTTTGAATAAACTGATAGACTGTGTGGACCCCATAGACACCTAGTTTAGCTGTAATTATTGATGCACAGTAAGCTTTGTGTTCTTATTTTTTCCGTCTTTTTCTTCAAGGAGATCAAGACTGCTCGGAGAGATGGCACAGAAAGCAGACTCGTCCTCCAGACAGTAACAGACAGACACACCTGAGCCCCACCCTGAACATAACACTGGGCTGGACTCCAGATCTTATGTTAGCAGGATTGAAGTGTGTGAGAGGTTGTCACGTCAAACGCTAACGCACAGACACACAACCTTATATAACGGAGGAAGCTCTCCTGCATCAGTGAGTGCTCTTATGTGAAGTGCGCCTGTCATTGTCAGTTTCACAGTACGAGATAAATCATTGGGTGTTGACATAAATCTCATGATTCAACCCATTTCCAATATTTCAATATTTATTTTCAATATTTGCCAGGTTTTTCCAAGGGAAAAGAAATCGCTGAACTACTGCTGTTAACTTGTAACACTGTCATTTGCTACATTCATTTACTATAATATTAAAGGTTAAAATGAAAATTATTACATACATTTAAATTGCACATAAGGCAGTTTTTATAATAACTTTTTAATGGTATAATGTGTCCTTTTTACAATGATTTTTACAATGAAGTGATATTAATTAACATGTTCTTTCTCTAGGGTTAGTTTTTGATTTAGGGTTAGTTGCATGTGATTTACATGCTACATACGTGAACTACTTGTAAAGTGCAACAAGGACGCAGTAATCGATATCATTTTTACTTTATTTGTTTATTGATTAGATGGATTCATTTGAATATTGAAGAACAGGTTTAATTAGAAATATAATGAATACGTAATATAGTGCATATTATTTAGGAAATGTTCCTCACTGGAGTTAAATTTGGATATTGAATGGCTTATCTGACGGAAATGTTATGTGAAAGTTTACAATTGGGCTGGGCAAAAAAAAATCTATTATTCGATTCATCGTTTTTTTTAAATGTTGTCGATTCAAAATCGATTGTCAACGAACACGAATCGATTTTTTCAGGGCTCGCGGCGCTGCGTCTTCTTTCTCTGCACTAGGCAAGCATCAAGCGCTGCAGGCATCGATACACACTCGTGATTAGGAGTCGGGACATGACGGAATATTCACTTGCACAATCGGGCCAGCATTGCATCGTAACTAACGGTTATCATGTCTTTTTAATTTTTATCAGTTTAAACATTCGAGCAGTTTTGAACTCGGCACTCTCAGAGATGTTTTTCACTGCGTGCACATGCAGTAAAGCCTAAATCCGCCTCACAAACAGCTCGCCAGAAACAAAAGTTCTTTTTCGTAGATTATATCGCTCTAACTGTTAAAAACACGAAAAATGATGTCAAAACTCTGGTCTTGGTTAATAACCTTGTAAAGACAGTCGGTTATGTCTTAAATAAGCATAAAACGTATGTGACAGACAGTATAATGAAACAGGAACGGATCAGTGCACTAGTTCTTAAATGGATGACAGACACATATGGCTGCGTTCACTTTATCATGTCTATCCAGTCACAGTGTTATTTTACATTGGATTACTATATTCAGTTTCTCTAGTATTTCTGACCTACTCAAAAACTTTTATTTGTATGTCTCTTTATTTGTGTCTTTATTCTATTGTATTTATTATGTTGCTACTTTTTTTTCAATTCAAGCTTCCAAGTGTTGCATAAACTCGTAACAAAAAATTACCCCATTGTAAAAACAAACATTTAGATGAGATCAATGTAATAAAAAAATGTCTAAGAAATAACTGATATTTATTTATCTATCTAATAACCTGATCCCAGCCAATTTTCAGCATTAATTTTCCATCTTACATCAAAATCCTGTTTAGTGGACCTAAAATAAAAAGAGTTTTATAAACAGGTTTGTGGCTTTAACCACTTGTAAAGTTATGTCCATGGTTCTTTTTTTATATATAAATATAGGATTTGTATTACATCTATATTATTCATCTATATAGCCTAAACGAGAATCGAATCGAGAATCGAATCTAATCGAGAGCTTGCAAATCGAATTTGAACATCTGAATCGATACCCAGTCCTAGTTTACAAGCTGTTTTATTGACGTCTTTCCACAGTTGAAACGCTGATTTACCGATTACATATGACATGAGACAGATTTCAATAAGTAGTACTTTCTTTTAACATTCCTTCTGATGTTCATTCATGTTTATTTAGGGCTATAACTAGTAGAAAAGCAGAAGAGGTTATCAATTACACCACATTAAAGAGTGCCAAAGTGGTATTTATTGTTTGAAATTCATCATGAAATTGACAGGATAGTCTCAGCTTTCAAATTCTAAGTAACAAAGCACAAAGATTATCGCAGTTATTAGATGGCAAGTGTGCTACACATAATGTTTAGGAAAGTTTTGTTCACAGCCTTGATAGATAACAGCACTGTTTCATGATAGACCTATTCTGAGTCAAAAAACTGTGCTCGGTTAAAATGACAAGCTCTCTCTTCTCACAGGAAGTGTCTTCTGTCCTCGCCCCCGTCCAGCCTGAGTGACAGCGGGCAGTGCCATGTCCCAGGCGTGAGTGCGTGTCTCCTGGCAGACTCGGGTCTGGTGGCTGCGGGAGGTGATGAAGCTGAAGCAGCGTGTGGTGGTGCTGTGTGCTGTGCTCTTTCTCCTCGGCCTGGCCAAGGTCTTCCTGCTGGATGGAGGAGAGGGATCGGCCGCCAGCCGCCGGGACCTCCGGGCCTTCCGCAAGATGGAGGCCAGCCTGACCCTGGCCAAAGGAGCTCGCCTCACACACACCTTGCAGTCGCCCTGGGAAGTGGCCGCCCAGTGGGTGGGTCCTCGCGAGGTGTTCCCGGACGAGACGCCCGAGCTCGCCGCTGTGCTGAACGCCCTGGCCACCGCTCGCGTGGAGAGGGCGGATGTGGGCTACAAAGGCACCCAGCTGAAAGCCCTGCTGGTGCTCGACGGAGGACAGAAAGTGGTATTCAAACCCAAGAGGTGAGGACAAGATGATTAAGACGGGGAACGAAAGAGAGAAAGTAATGAGAGTGTGAATGAGGTTAAAATGAAAGGTGTGAGTGATTTAGCGAGAGGGACCGGTAGGGGAAGAGCAAGTGAGCAAATTAGAGAATGAAAAAGCCAGTGAGTGAAATGGAAAAAGATATGAATGAATAAGAGATGTAATAATAGTCTTTGTTATTTATACTCTCAGGGCACGCTTCACAATGTGTAGTAAAGCAAGAGCATAACTACAGTAGAACAGAATTCAAATGAAACAAAAATACAAACCGGAAGCAACAGAAAATGCGACACAAACAATTAATAACCAAACATCTGCTAGCCTGGGTTTAGGGGCAGTGGAGCTGAAGGACCTGCCGCCCATCTTAAAGTCACCATAAAATCAAAAATGGACAATTCCTGTTGCAGTAGAAAACCCACAACCACCCAAAATAATTTTCTCAGCATTTATTAAATTAGGCTAATGTATTTTCTACACATAGACTTCCATTCCAATGTTTTGAAAGAAGTCTCTTCTACTCACCCAGGGTGCATTTATTTTATAAAAAATACAGTAAAACATTAATATTGTGAAATTATTACAATTTAAAATACTTGTAATATTTGTATATACTTGTAATAATTCCTGGGATGGGATAGCTGAATTTTCAGCATCATTAGCAAGCAAGCAAGCAAGCAAATTTTATTTATATAGCACTTTTCCAAACAAATGAATGCAGTTCAAAGTGCTTTACAGGCAAAACAATTAAAAGCAAGTACAAAATACAGGTAAAAAAACAATAAAAAATAATATATATATATATATATACACAGTATATGTGTGTGTGTGTGTGTGTGTGTGTGTATATGTATGTGTATTTTATATATATATGTACATATACACATATACATACATATGAAGGATTTATTAAAATAAAATAAAAATTCAATTAGAAACATTGTAGAATATTATAGGAAGGCCAGACTAAAAAGATACATTTTTAATTTAGACTTAAAATTATTATTAAAATTATTTATATTTTCCTCACGTCTTACTTCTTCTGGAATATTATTCCAGAGACGAGGAGCATAGCGACTAAAAGCAGCATCACCAGATCTTTTTCTTCTACTATGTGGTACTGTTAAGAGTAAAGAATTGGATGATCTGAGAGCCCTTACAGGTTCATAGACTGTAAGCATTCTTTTACTCCAGCCTTCAGTGTCGCATGATCTTTCAGAAATCAGTAATATGATGATTTGATGCTCAAGAAACATTTCTTATTATTATCAATGTTGAAAAGAGTTGCTTAATATTTCTCTGGAAACCATGATAATTCTTTCCAGGTTTCGATGAATAGAAATATTTTTTTTTTTAACATTTTAAATGTCTTCACTGTCACTTAAATTTATAAATTTAAACTGATAAAAATACTTAATGTTTACAAACATTGAAGTAATAAAAAAAACATCAGTGTATTTGTACATTAACATCAGCCTGCATTAATAAATGATGTAAAAGATGTGTAGTTGATGCATTAGCTATCATAAAATACTATAGTAATGTTAACAAATTTAACCTGTTTGTCTTACCAAACAGGTCTTACCAGGATATTTCTCGTATAAAATAGCATGTGTATTTAAAGCTCAAAGCTGATCTGAGATAACTTCTGGTGAGTTCAGCTGTCTGCTCTCATCTGAGCCTATTAGATTTATCGTGGATCTACAGGGACTTCAGATAAGTGAGGGAACTCTCCTGCTGCCCTCAATCGCTGAGGTCATTGATCAAACACACCTCATCTGTTATGGCTTCACATCCAGACTGAGATATCTTCCAAATAAGAAAATAGAATAACATTTAATAGATGCAACGGTAGTGTTACACCCACTAGTTTTTATTACTTTGAGCTTAAAAATCTGCTGCAGTGTCTATAGTTTCAGAAAGGCATGGAAGAGTAAATGCTGTCTGCACATTTGCCTTAATGTGAAAATTGTTTGTTTGTTTTTCGTAGCACTCTTAACCTCAATAACAGTACTCATGTTTATATTGAAACTATTAAAACAATATTATGTTTGCTCAGTACATCCTGCTGTTTAAGGAACAAGTAATAACGGTAGGGTCTCTACTAGGGTGTGTGTGTGTGTATTTACGTTAGGTGCAGATTGACTAATTACTCTAATCATAACATATTCTCCACACTGAATGTGAAAATGCTGTGTGACACCACACGATCCAGTCAGTCAGAACATATCTGATATTTAATATCGTTCGTACAACAGGGCTGTTGAATGCTTGAATGTGATTGGTTCAGATCTTGACCTCATTACAGTTCCATATCACTTTGCGTAATTAATTGTGATAACAGAAAATAGGATACAATTCATAACAAGAAAAAACATGCAGCCCCTTGCGCTTGATCTGCCTTTTTCGAATTAATTTCACAATCAATGAAAACATTCAGTTTGATTTTTTTTTTTTTTTTTTTTTATAAATAAATTATATAGGACTACCTATGGCTATAATCATCAGAAAAAAATTCAACTGAATATGGAAATAAGTTGATAGTCATGGGTTTTCGTAATTATTGTAGACAAAATAACAAATAAATATTGGAAAGGCTTTGTGGTTCATTAATTAAGCTTGCCTACTGTCAAAAAAAAAGAGTTAACAAATTAATTAAAATAAATTGAATTAAATTATATTGACGCACATGCTTTTTTGTCTCATTATTGCTACATCTCTCTTTCTCTTTCATAACTTCATTAATAACTGCATAAAGCCGGGCACACACTTACTGTAAGGCTGATTAGTGTGTGTTCACGGTTAGTGTTTAAAATCTGATTCAGTCAATGGAAACAGATTGTAAGTGTGTTCAGTCTGTTTCATCTAGTCGTGAAGTGTGTCCCCAGCATTAGTCTGCTATCACTGGCTCAAGCCTCTGTTTCTAACTCTAAAAGGCATGGGATTAGATGCGTAAGAAATTAGTATTGTGCTTATTCAACTGCATTTTAATGACAAAAACTTGACAAACGTCATGAAATGCTTCATCTGAACAATGTTTCGAGGTGTGGTGACTGTAGTATAAGCATAATATTTGACTCCGGGACGATAAATTATTCAAAAATAAATGGCCTGTCGTCAATTATTCCTAACGTAATATACTCCCATGAGAATTCAGTTTGGGTGTGTACACACGACAATCCAGACATGAAGACGACAACTAATACTTTAATTGAATAGCTTGCACACTTGGTTTTGCCTGAGTTCAGTAGGACACGGATAACACAAGTCTTTTTAGTTTCATCTTTGTGTCTGCCTTTGTGGTATACATCCACTTAAGTGCAGTACTTAAGTAGTTCTACTTCGTTACTATACATCTCTGAATTAAGTACTAAAATGCTGTATCTGTACTCTACTAGAGTATTGGTTTTCTCATACTTCTACTTTTACTTCAGTAGATATTTTTGATGAATTTAATACTTTTACTTCGATACTTTTTTAATGTTCTGCTAGATACTCGTTACAATTATACAAATTTTACGAATCATTCGTTGCAAGTTGGCTTTCATGCTGCCTAAATCACACGCCAGTTTTATAGGGTAATGTTATTGCTTGACACACACTGACAACTTGACAACACATTCACATTTTTTGGCGGCCGCCAAAGCAAATTTGTATCCCGCCAAAGCGCCTTATTTGATTGCTAGTTCAAACTTTTGACTGCTTTCTTTAATAATTACATGACACAATACTTGTACTTTTACTTTTAGTACTTTTGAAATAAACTACTTGCAATATTTAAGTACAAACAATGTTGAATACTTGAGTACTTCTACTTAAGTGTGGTGCTTAAAGAGCACTTCAACTTCTTCTCAAGTCACTTTTTTGATAGAGCACTCGTACTTTTACTCAAGTCTGGGTTTCTAGTACTTTATACAACTCTGACTTAATTTTCTCCCGTTATTAGGTACACTAGAGATTATGTGGTCGAGGGAGAGCCGTATGCAGGGTACGATCGGCATAATGCAGAAATTGCTGCTTTCCACTTGGACAGGTAATGTACGCACTCGCACACACAAACACACACTATAGGGCTGCAAAATCATAGCAAATAATTACCCAGGGAATTGAGTATTTCTCCAACTGTGAACAGTGATTTACGGTGATAACTCGATTTTACCTTGTTTTCTTCACATGTTTCATATATAACAAAATTTAATCTGTTCGATTCGGTAAAAATGAACCCCTGGGGCACGCCCAGAAATGCTCAGTGTACACATTTAAAACATCAAAGCTGAGAATTATGTTTCTGAATTACATAACTGCTGTTTTATACATCAGAAAAAATCAACACCGCATAAACACGAAATGAAATTTCAAATACATTACACTTGTGAGCAATATGACTGACCAAAACTGACTAGAGATTGAACAGGTTTTATATGACTTGTTTGCCTTCCTGTTCAGCGTGAGCTTATTGACTGTTCTCAAACATGATGTTAGAAGCTGGTTCGGCAATAGTCTTTCTACATTCCTGCCTGACAACTTTGACTGATCGGTGGGCGCCGATTGCCTTGTGGTTACCGCGCAACATATAGCGCAACTGTCCTTTTCCGATCCTGTTCCCCTCTCTCTCTACCCCACACTTTCCTGTCAAAATCTACTGTCCTATCCAAATTAGACCACACAAAAAAAAACTTTGACTGTGGTGTAATTTGTACATACATTTCCAACGTTTTTCTTTCCATTGAAGAAACTTTTACTTTCCACTTCTTGGCCAGGCAATGTTTCTTATTTCCAAAGGATACTGTGTGAACTCACTAATGTTGCTCCAAACCCATATGAAATATCTTTTTCTTTTCTTTTTTCACACAGAAAGTTGTTCTCTCAACTTTTTTCCATACAAAAATTTATAGTGTCCATGGCTACCAAGCTCCAAAAACACCACTGGAGTATGTTAAAATAAGTCCTATATTCTAAGTCATCTGAAGCAGTACAATAGCTTTGTGTGGGAAACATTGAAATTGAATGGAAAATAACTGCATGATGACTTGGAATGACATAAGTTAAAGAAAAAGGGGTCTCTTTAAAAAAAAAAGAAAATCCCTTTAGGCCTCAGATTCACTTCTGTATTTGATAGGTTACAATGCTCACCTTGTCAAGAAACCCTTATAAATAAAAACCAATTAGGAAATAAATGTTTTTCTCCAAAACAAGTTGGCCAAAATTATGTCCCCCCACTTTCAATTCTTTTACTTCAGTGCAAGGTTAGATTTGTGCACTTTTTTTCTTTCTTGTTTTGTTCGAGATCAAAAGGATAAACAATGTAGTTTTTTTACAGCCATTTATTTGAATAGAATGATTTCTGAAGGATCTCGTGACACTGAATGTCACTGTTTTTCGTTTTACTGTTGTTGTTTTTTTAATCAAATAAATGTAGCCTTGGTAAGCATAAGATACTTTTTTCAAAAACATTAAAAAAAAATCTTACTGACCTCAATCTTTTGAACAGTAGTATGTTTTAAAGACGCCTATATATTACGAAAAATAAAAATGTGTAAAGTACTATCTGGAAAATTAGAAAACTAGAATACGGTTAAAACTATAGGTGTCAATAGATTAAAATAATTAATCTCATGCTACCAGTATTTAGAAAGCAGAATAACAATTAAGAGTAATAATGTCAAATTATTTAAATCTGTGATTTATTTATTTAAAATAATACCTTTCTCTGAACTTTTCCATGGACCCTTGCGGCCTACTGGGGGTCCCAGACCCAAGTTTTTCAGCATTTACTGAAGAAAGTGAAAAATTAGCGTTCCAAAGGTGTGGATAGGGTTATTTTTGCAGATGCTCTTATTACAAATTCATTTGTAGGAGTTTCCCTTTCAAATGCAAAATTTACGGGAGGAGAGTATTGAATTGAATCACGCAAGGTGATTTACTAAGGTTTGGGCTCGTCAATGTACTGGTGTTTTTGACATTATTTAGCGCCCTAAAACACACCTCTTAAACCAGATTCTACCTAGAAGATTGCGTTGGTCATTATGGAAATTATCTGACTATGTTTGTGTTCTTTAATTTGAGTGTCGTCAGTAGAACACGCGCTGAACTTTACACTCCCATCTGCACTTTTGAGGAATTCACCCTTCGATTGACAGGTGAAGCCTAGTTCACACTACATGATTTTAAAATGTTGGGCTGAACTGTGCAGTTCACATTACATGACTTGCTCTCAGTGAAATCATGAGTGTTCAAGTTGTTTAGCTGTTCACACAACACAACGTGATTGATCCACAACAGGAGGTAACTCACTACATGAGTTAACAACGCACTGCATAGAGATACAACCACGATCGGATGATAAGAGTATATCATTTGTGACTCAATGAGAGCTGTTTCAGTACTATAGTACGGTCTAAATCCTGAAAATAATCAAACAAATAACGAGTTGACAACAACACGATTCTATCTGGTCTAGAAACCATGTTTTGTAACGAAAAACCACGCAATAAAACGAACCAGAAATGACGCGAAACTGCAGAGAAGAACACAACACGCAAATATGGACGTCAGACAAAAACTAGTGCTGCACACTGTTTGCTCGACGATCTGCTCTGAGAAAAAAAATGCAAAAAAGAAAAAGTAAGATTTACCTGGTGTCCTCAACCCATGCGTTGCTATGATTGGCTGTACTCATGACATCACTGAGATTGAGTCGCGCGACTGCTCGAGATATCTAGCAGGCTAGATATTTTTCTGAGCTCGGTGACCTGTCTGCGAGCTGTCTGCGAGCTGTCTTTGATGCGTTGTTGGCTCTTTCACACTAACGGATTGGCGAGCGTTAATCGTCCGCTAATCGCCCGCGATTTGCACGCGATAACACCCTGACTTGTCAGCGACTCAACGATTTGCAAATCGGGCTTAAATCGGGCTTAAAATCACGTAGTGTGAACTAGGCTTGATCTGACCAATCATAATCCGCCATTTCGGCCATTCAGACAAAGCAGTAAGGAGAGTTAGTAGATTAACTTTGGTGGATTTGAACTTGAAAAATTCATGTTTATTTGATGCAATAGAAGAGATGGTCGGTTCACGAGCCGCTTTAACAGCGATCTTTCACGACACGTTAAAGAGCCATAAAACGGTATTTATTGTTTAAATTTCTTTAGAAAATTACACAATTTGAAAGTTGAGACCATTTCATATCAAAAGTAACCTGCTCTGTCCTGTCGGTGTCCTTTTTGCTCAACAGTGTGTTTTTCACTGTGTGAGAACATGGTGGGGCGTGAGAGCAGCGTAGCTTGGTGGCCATAGGGTCTTTGCGAACGATCAATTGCGCTGACTCTAATTTGCCCTGTTTAGTAAATCTGGCCCCTAGTCTTGAAAACCAACTGTATGCTGATGTATGCATCATGAGCTTCTTGATCTCTTCCTGCAGGATCCTGGGTTTTAGGAGAGCGCCGCTGGTGGTGGGGAGGTTTATGAATCTGCGTACAGAGATAAAGCCAGTAGCTACAGATCAACTGCTGAGCACTTTCCTGATGCACGGTCAGTTTACACTTTTTCTTTTCTTCCTTCTCTATCACATTTCCTCGTCTTCCTTCTCTATTCTAGAACCGCTCTGCACATTTTCGACCACAGAAAAGGCTAAATTTTGCTCCACACCTGATGGTGTCATGATACAAATTTTTTATTTTTTTTTAGCCACACAGAAAGTTGTTCTCTCAACTCCTTTCCATACAAACATTTATAGTGCCCATGGCTACCAAGCTCCAAAAACACCATTGGAGAATGTTAAAATAAGTCCTATATTCTAAGTCATCTGAAGCAGTACAATAGCTTTGTGTGGGAAACATTGAAATTGAATGCAAAATAACTGCATGATGACTTGGAATGACATGAGTTAAAGAAAAGGGGGCAGAACCGCTCTGCACATTTTCAACCACAAAAAAGGTTAAATTGTGCTCCACACCTGATGGTGTCATGATACTAAATTTCAGTACATAAGATACCGTGAAATTTCACCGTTTTCAACACCACTTTTGAGACCGTCGCAAAAACTTCTTCACTTTGGGTTCAATAAGCTAATGATAAAATTCATGCAAAGTACTTCCATCGTTTAGATGCTTTTCTTTTCTGTTAGTTAGTCACAGCAGCAGCTTTACTGCTTGCCATGTTTATATGCTGAGCCTTTATTATTGAGGATATGTGGCCAGAGAGAAAGCTATGGGGCAAAGTGTCACAAAACTAGACTTTTGATTCTCAGCATAAAGTCTAGTCCAGTTTGGGGCTTGTATTAGACAAAAATGTCCTACTTGGACAGGAAGAGACCAGCTGACCACCAATATGTAAAACAACCAACCGCAGTTTTGTTGAAACTACAATAATGGCATGTCATGACTGGTGACAATCTGGCCTGTTAGCATAGATCCCAGTCCGTCATTGTTTGGCAGTTGGCCATTTTTGTTTACTCACTTTAGCAGCTGTCTGGGCCAAAAAATATAACGTTCTGTTGTTGGATGTACCAATGAACATAAGAGTCTCCGTAGACTCCCGGCATATGAGTCACCGATGACACTGTGGTTAAAGTTGTTACTCAAGGATGGATCAGTACCAACTGTTTGTGGTCCAGTTTATAGTCTCCGGAGCGAGACTGGTCACGGCAGTAAAGAAAGGGACTTTATTACGGTTTACTAATAGTTTACCTATTTATTAAGCACCCCCCAAAAATTCATAAGGTCTGTATATATTTGTTTGCTATTAGTTTTTGTGTAATTCGCTGTGTATGTTGATGATAATGCAAGGGAGAGAGAGAGAGACGCTTCATGTTTTGTGTGATGATACAATGAACTTCATAAAACTCATCACTAAAGATTTGGCCATCATTCCGACCGGGTCCACTACTACAGCAGGCTTGTAGTGGATAAAATGGCTAAAAGCAATTTTAACATGCAATAAAACTTATCTTGGGGTATTTTGAGCTACAATTTCACATGTTCATTCAGAGGACATCAAAGACTTATTTTACATTTCTTAAAATAGGGCCCTTTAAACATTTCTCCACTTTGTCACGTCACTTACAGTGATGTGAATAAGTTTGGACACCCATGCTAAAGTTGCCTAAAAAGAGGAATAAAAAATCATCTTTTGGATATTGATCTTAATGCCTTCATTAGAAAAATGAGGAAAACTCCAACCTTTAAGGACACATTTTCTTTGTGAATGAATAATGTATCATAAATAAATAAATGTTTTTCCTTAAAATGCAGGGTGCATAAGTCAGGACACCCCTATGTTAAATTCCCATAGAGTCAGGCAGATTTTTATTTTTAAAAGCCAGTTATTTCATGGATCCAGGATAATATGCATCCTGATAAAGTTCCCTTGGCCTTTGGAATTAAAATATCCCCACATCGTCACACACCTTCCACCACACCTAGAGATTGGCATGGTTTTACTCCAGTTAGCCTAATAGCTGGTTTGATTTGCATTGAAAGATGATCTTATGGAAAGTACCCCATGCCAATCTCTAGGTGTGGTGGAAGGTGTGTGATGATGTGGGGATATTTTAATTCCAAAGGTCAAGGTAACTTTATCAGGATGCATATTATCCTGGATCCATGAAATAACTGGCTTTTAAAAATAAAAATATGCCTGACTCTATGGGAATTTAACTTGGGGGTGTCCTGACTTATGCACCCTGTATTTTAAGGAAAAACATTTATTTATTTATGATACATTATTCATTCACAAAGAAAATTTGTGTCCTTAAAGGTTTTCTAATTAAGGCATTAAGATAAATATCCAAAAGATGATTTTTTTATTCCTCTTTTTAGGGAACTTTAGCATGGGTGTCCAAACTTATTCACATCACTGTATATCCTGCCACCAACTGTCACTGTCGCTCACGTCGTCGGAAATCGGCAGCTCCATTGAAATGTATGCTGGTGGTGTGAACGGGACTCAAGTACAAGTTTCCATTCCATGGGTTCCATCCTTCTGTTTCCATAAAAAAATGACTAGTAATAAAAGGTATATTGTTGATCAGAGCTGCAGTATTTTCACTGCAAAAAAAGATTCTTAACCAACTGCTCTCCTCTTCAAAACAAACAGCACAGTTCCTTCCAGACATCTTTTTAAGCACAATTTTCAATGGTAATTGATAATATTGTCTCTCTTGTAGGAAATAATACATGTTTCTATGGGAAGTGTTATTACTGTCGTGAGACTGAGCCTGCGTGTGCAGAAGGGGATGTGATGGAGGGATCGGTTACCCTGTGGCTTCCTGACGTCTGGCCCTTACAGAAACACAGACACCCGTGGGGACGCACGTATCGAGAGGGAAAACTCGCCAGGTATAGTAATTATGTCTTTCACTGGTTCTCTCCCTTCACCTTTTTTTCACGTTTGACTCGAATGAGTGTATAGGCACACACCGCTATGTTTATCAGCGGTTCAGCGCAGTTTCAGCCTGATGGTCTGTGGGCTCTTTATGAGTGTCTAATGGTCAGTGGGGACTTTCACTGAGCATTACTTAACTCTTGGCCTTTGAGTTTGCCAAGGATGGGATGGTCCAGCATTTAGAGTATAGTCACTGCCATTTTCACACATGTTGGGTGGTGCAGGAACTTCTGATTTATGTGAAACCACTGCACAGAGCATTGAACTTCTGACTGTAGGGTTTTTGGTTACAAGTTTTCCCACCACCTGACACATTTTCTGAAATGAGGCTTAATTTATTTCAAAACCTACTAAAGTAAAACCAAACACTGCTTTCATTTTTATGTTTATAGTTTAGAGAAGGACTTTTTTGTATGTAAATGTAATGCACAATGAATTGTTCTTAGAGCCAAAGCTGTTAGAGGGAAGTGTCCATAACATTGTTAACCTGAACATCATGCTTACCTTTAGGGCTGGGCGATATATCGAGTATGTACGATGTATCGTTATATTTTTTGAAACGATATGGAATGAGGCAATACCGTTTATATCGATACAGTAGTTTGATATGAGCACATCTGAAAAATAGCGGAGGTTGCAGTGTGAGCTGCTGCAGTGAAAGTAGCTAGGCTACGTAGTACAATTTGTCCTAAACATGACACAAGCTTATATTAATTGCGTCAAAATCACTTTGATATAGTTAACAAGTTTAAGGCAGCTTGCCGCCCTGTCAAATGCTCTGACAGACACTGTTGCTGCTGACTGACAGATATACTTGCGCTGTTTAATGCTTTTGCGGCGCGCGCATGCGCGTGAATTGTACTACGTAGTACGCAATAATTCTGACTAAAATAAACATATTGCTAAAATATTTGTTGTTGGAGAAAATAAATGTGCCATATGTGGAATTTTAAACCTACAAGTATATATTTTTAATGAAAGTGAAAGTGATTATAATGGGGTAATCAAATGCAGGCTAATATAATTAGTTTGTGCTTTTGTTTTTGTTTTTATTTTCATTTTTAGTTTAGCTTTTAGTCAATATAAAAACGAAAGCTTTTTGCACATAATATATTGCATAGCCTATATTATATTTGTTTCCATATCCTTCAATATCAACATTGTTTGTAGGATATCATTGGGCCGAATGTGAATATATATATATATATATATATATATATTTTTTTTTTTTTTTTTTTTTTTTTTTTTAAATATAAAGATTTTCTTTATCTAAATAGAAAACGTAGAAAGTACCGAGATGTATATCGCCATTTGACCAAAAAATATCGAGATATGATTTTTTGGCCATATCGCCCAGCACTACTTACCTTTATGGATCTTTTTTTATTACTGTTATTATCATGAGGTTACCGAATTGTCTTGCTCTCCAGAATTGTTTCCAGTCTCATTTCCATTGCAGATTTATATTTTAAATGGAGATGCAGCAGTCCACTGGCTCGCGAAAAAAGAAAAATCAGAATCAAATTACTAAGAATCCACTGAATGAAACAACACACAAATAGGTACCATTTTAAACATTAGAGACTCAGCTTTTCGAAAGCTACTAACCACTTTGATCAATTCTTAACGAGTGCTGACTAGTCCTTCTAAAACAGAGTGTAACGCCTACTGTAGCTCGAAAAAATCAAATTTTTCAAAACTACTGCCTTGATCAACACAAAATGGGTGTCATTTGAAAGCTTCGAGTTTAAACTTTACCATGAATGTAGCCAATTTGATTCACCCCTATGTAGAGCTGAGTTATTTGCTGATTAAAAAATAAAAGTTTCCTTAATTTATGAAATACTAATTTGTACTATGTACTGCAATATGTCAAATACATCATACAGCTCAGATAGTCGTCTGTCACGCCATTTGAAAGGTCTCACAGAGTAGAATACATCAAGTATAATTGTTTTGGGCTTTTTACTAAACTTGAGTGAGTTTTTTGTTCACAAAGCCCCTTCATGAAACATGCGCATATCGCAGACAATTTCATGTCATTATTTACAGCAGATTGTTACAATTAAAAAGAGCCCGAACTCACCATAATCCATCACTCAGATCTAAATATATTCCTCGTGGACTTCTAACACATGAACCTGCACAGGCACACATCCAGTGAATTAGCTGAAGGATTGACGTGATGTTTTCACTCATAACTTCATGCATGAATTGTGGAAAATCGAACATCTTTATTGACAGCAGATGCTCACGCTTACAAAGAGCCCAAACACAACATAATGTCCCAATGTAATGTATATTTTCTAAAAATGTTATATCAAACGTCTACTTTTTGGCTCTCCTTGCTATAGCTTTGGAGTTATGAGTCTTTACTTCTGTGTATGTCGCTCAGAAAAAAATACTCTAAAATGCCGCAGGGCTTAAAATAGTTACAAAATAGATGTATGAGATGATGAAACTTATACCATTAATCGTACCCAGCATACAGTGAGGAAAATAAGTATTTGAACACCCTGCTGTTTTGCAAGTTCTCCCACTTAGAAATCATGGAGGGGTCTGAAATTGCATGTCCACTGTGAGAGACAATCTAAAAAAAAAAAAAATCCAGGAATCACAATGTATGATTTTTTTTTTAACTATTTGTTTGTAGGGTACAGCTGCAAAGTATTTGAACACCTGAGAAAATCAATGTTATTAATTGGTACAGTAGCCTTTGTTTGCAATTACAGAGGTCAAACTACGTTTCCTGTAGTTTTTCACCAGGTTTGCACACACTGCTGGAGGGATTTTGGCCCACTCCTCCACACAGATCTTCTCTAGATCAGTCAGGTGTCTGGGCTATCGCTGAGAAACACAGAGTTTGAGCTCGCTCCAAAGATTCTCTATTGGGTTTAGGACTGGAGACTGGCTAGGCCACGCCAGAACCTTGATATGCTTCTAACAGAGCCACTCCTTGGTTATCCTGGCTGTGTGCTTTGGGCCATTGTCATGTTGGAAGACCCAGCCTCGACCCATCTTCAGTGCTCTAACTGAGGGAAGGAGGTTATTCCCCAAAATCTCGCAATACATGGCCCCGGTCATCCTCTCCTTAATACAGTGTAGTCGCCCTGTCCCATGTGCAGAAAAACACCCCCAAAGCATGATGCTACCACCCCCATGCTTCACAGTAGGGATGGTGTTCTTGGAATGGTGCTCATCCTGCTTCTTCCTCCAAACACGGTTAGTGGAATTATGACCAGAAAGTTATATTTTGGTCTCATCTGACCACATGACTTTCTACCATGACTCCTCTGGATCATCCAAATGGTCATTGGCAAACTTAAGACGGCCCTTGACATGTGCTGGTTTAAGCAGGGGAACCTTCTGTGCCAGGCATGATTTCAAACCTTGGAAGTAACCTTGGAAAGTTACTTGCTACTAACGTAGTAGCATTGGAAATGGTGGTCACAGCTCTTTTCTGGTCATTGACCAGCTGCTCCCGTGTTGTTCTGGGAATTTCTCACCTTTCTTAGGATCATTGAGACCCCACGAGGTGAGATCTTGCATGGAGCCCCAGTCCGGGGAAGATTGACTGCCATGTTTAGCTTCTTCCATTTTCTAATGATTGCTCCAACAGTGGACCTTTTTTCACCAAGCTGCTTGGCAATTTCCCTGTCGCCCTTTCCAGCCTTGTGGAGGTGTACAATTTTGTCTCTAGTGTCTTTGGACAGCTCTTTGGTCTTATGCCTGGTTCAGATTACACGATTTTAGCCCGATTCTGGCACGATCCGCTTGACGTAGGGTGTCGTGGGGATTCGTAAACGACAACGGGCGCCGGGACGCAAGATTCGATCGTATCATCTTGTATAGTGTGTCATAGTGGGCGACAATCTATGTCGCGTCTGCGATGCTTCATGACAAAAAGACTAGCACGTTTAATTTTTTTAACGGTCGGCCACGACGGTTCCGTCACATGTATGAGGTTGACCAATAGGAGCACTAGCTTTTCCGTATACAACTTTCAAAAAAGACAAAACGAAAGAGAGACGATGGTGCTAATGTTAAAACTAGAATTAAAAATATATAAGAAAACAATATTTTACCTCAAGTTCTCTTTGGAGAATCTCTCTCTTCGAGCAGGGTTCTCAAGTCTCACGCAATAGCCGTGAGACGCACGCAATTCAACCAGTTCACACACTCGCACACCACTCCATGTATTTCTCACGCTGAAAAGGCAATGCCGAATCCAGGAAGTCACTCGCTACGAGTTTCGCCTTCTCTATGACATCACGCGCGCCGTTAAACACGGCATGCGATGACTGGTCAGGAAGTAACGTGTAGTCTGACATGTGTCTTGTCCACGACACACAAGATTTTAGGAGCCAAAATCGCGTAATCTGACACAGTGACTATCGTAACAGACAAAAAAAATCGTGTAATCTGAACCAGGCATTAGCCATGTTAGTAGTTGGATTCTTACTGATTGTATGGGGTGGAGAGGTGTCTTTATGCAGCTAAAGACCTCAAACAGGTGCATCTAATTTAGGATAATAAATGGAGTAAAGGTGGACATTTTAAAGGCAAACTTCGAGGGTCAGAATTCTAGCTGATAGACAGGTGTTCAAATAGTTTTTTTTTTTTTTTTAGGACATGCAACTACGATGACAATTTCAGACCCCTCCATGATTTCTAAGTGGGAGAACTTGCAAAATAGCAGGGTGGTCAAATACTTATTTTCCTCACTGTACATGTGAAATGTTACCCAGGGGAAAAGCACCAAAACAAAGACCTAGATAATGAAAGCAGTTACAATCTTCTTTCATCCCTTGCTTGGCCATGTGACTAACCAAAATGTAAGACATTAAAACTGACCAATCAGAAGTTTACAACTTCCCCCACCAAACTAAAGTTGTGACATTTAAAATCATCAAAGATATTTGATAATCAGCTAAAGTCTACACTCTGTTTGTCGCTACCCTTTTACATATAAACCTTTTTTATATCTTTGACACTTTACTGGAAACTTTTGGTTTTAGCAGCCTTTTAATGAAGCACAAGTCTAGTTTGGCTATTACTAATCAGTTCATATTGTGACTTCTAAACAGCAAAACACAGATATTTTTGTCTGAATTTCTCTGAAACTGAATGTATTAAATTTATCCGTTTGCACAAAATGTCTTGATCAGTTTTTCAGGTTGAATGTCTAAATGGTTTTGGAGTACTACAGGAATGAGTCCAAAAACTTGGACATTTAAGTTAGCATTTTTGCACTTCTAGTTCTGTTGTCTCTAACTCTTTCAAATGGGTTTTTGTTCCTGAAATTCCTGAAATAAGCTCTATGGTAAACATAAGGTCAAGATATTTTCATATTTTATCATTATTTTGTTGACTTCCATGTTTTTAAACAGGCTGTTGCTCTTCAAGTAGGAAATTTCCACCAAATCCACCTTCCTCCTGTCAGTCATCTCTCCTTTCTCTGGTCACGTAATAAGTGAAATCTGACTCCTGTTGTACTGTTCGGCACAAAGCCGCTGCATTGTAGAATAAAATAAATAAATTTCAGTGGGGGTGGTGCCATGGTGGGCAAGTAATGTAATCGGTGTATGGCCAAACACTATGTAACACCAGTAACACTGATTACCGCAGCAATCTATCCATCTATTCTAGTCCACTTTTTCAGTCTTGTTGTGTTGGAAGTCTAATGATGATGTTGAAGTTAATTGCTGAAGAATATGATGATGAAAAAAATGTGTGAGAATCAATTTTTGTTGGTCACCAAGCTTATTTTCTACAGTGATACAAAAAATCCTATTGCCTTTTTGTCAAGCGAATCAGGACAATGCTTCTTTGGTTTGGCCTACAAAAATGTCATCCCTGCAGCACTTTATTAACAGAAGGGAAGTGTCTTTATGCAGATTTTCTGCATTGTCCTTCTTTTTTTCCTTGTCTGTGTACTCTTAAGTTTCTTTAACTTGTTTTTATTACATCAGATAATTGCATTTCACTTGGGCGGCCCCATAAAAATTCCCTATTGATGTAGCGGTGTGGAAAGTTTTGCTTATACATTTAGGTCTTACTGTGTAAATGGTTAGAAAATCAGTATTTCAAAAAGGAAAATCAGTCCTTTTTTCATAAATACTGTCTTTCCTTTTCACGTGAACCACATGGAATCTTTTTCTGTATATATTATTTATGTATATGATAAACTGATAAAGTCTGTGTGCACATTGACAGAGCGCTGTTCTCTTGAACATCACATCAGCCACCTGTAAAGCGCAGTGGTTATTACAGTGATTTCTGAGCCTTTGCCAGGAGACCTGATGGGTTTTCAGAGCACATAAACCTGTGCTGAGCATCTGACACCTGGAACAGTGTTCTTCAGAGTTCTCTTAGACTCTGTAGAGAAATTCACATTTATCCAGAGCCGATGTAGCCAATGGATGAACACTCATCAAGAGGATGTGTCTGTTTTTATTGATTGTGTTGATTAATGGTTGTGTGTGTGTTAGGTGGGAGTATGATGAGAGCTACTGTGAGGCAGTGAAGAAAATGCCCCCTTATGATGCTGGTCCACGGCTCCTGGATGTTATCGACACAGCCATCTTTGATTACCTTATTGGTAATGCTGACCGCCATCACTATGAGAGTTTCCAAGATGATGGAGGAGCCAGTATGCTCATACTTCTGGACAACGCCAAAAGGTAGAAAGAAAAGAAACAGATGAAATAGATTAATAGAGATCCATTAAGTTGATACACAAGCTATTATACCAAAAAAATATATATATATATATATATATATATATATATACAGTTGTACACAAAATTTTTGAACCCCCATTGCAAATCAGGTTTATTGGCAATTTACAGACTTTCAGCTGTTTGCAATGAACAAATCAAACAAAAGTAATTGAAATATCTCAGCACAACAAATGTTCCCCCAATTTCCACTGAAAATGAAACTTTTAATGACGTCTGCAGTGTCAAAATTATTCAACCCCCTGAATAAAATCCATCACAACAGCACGAATCTGCAAAATGGGGGTAATCAAGGGCTTCATTAGTTTCACCGGGTGTGCTTGTGCTAGAACACATGAAATATCTGAACTGGCTTGGTTTGTTGAATGTTACGTTTGACTGCATGTTGGAAACATGGCAAAGAAATTGGCTATATACAAGTCAAAAGAATTTTGTTGAATAAATTCGACTTCAATTTTATACATGTTGAGCACAAATCCGTTTGTTTAACTGGTATTCCACCTGAGAACATTTCAGAAGCAGTGATCTAGAGAAAGGTTTTTGTTGTATTGGACAAGATGCAAGATTGAAGTTTGAAACTGTGTTTTCTCCTGCAGTTTTGGGAACCCAGCTCTGGACGAGAGGAGTATTCTCGCCCCTCTTTATCAGTGCTGCATGTGAGTACTCACACAAACACAGTGATCCTTAAAGGACAAGTTTGGTATTTTACAATTAAAGCCCGTTTTTTGATGAAATAGAATGGTTAAGATTGTTTTTTAGACAAATGCTGCTGTCCTCGAGAATTTTTGGATTCTGTGGTAGCAGCCCCAAATCTCTCCTAAAGTCTGCATGAAATGCAAGTTGCGATAGTTTTTTGTTCCCTATTGTGACGCATACGAGCCTCTCGAAAAAGGTAGGGCTGGCTGATCCTTCAGATTTTTTATTTTTATTTTGAATCAAGAAATCACAGTTTTAAATGAAAATGTTAGCAGATGTTACATGTAGATGGTGACATCGTGGGATTCTTTTCAGTTACAGCTAAGCTGTTACTTTATACAATCACTACCTGGGTAGTATACATACAATTACTTTACACTACTCAAACATCAACTTGTGAAGGAACCAGGAGGTCTTTTGGACACTATTTTATTTTTTTAATTATTTTATTGGACTTTTGATGCACAGCCTGGACTAAATATTCCTTTTCTCCATTTTAGATAGAAATGTGTTTGAATGAGACCTAAGAGTCGAACCTAGCCCCTATACTTACACATATTCAGAGTGATACAACACTTATTGTTATATTGACAACAGTTACAGTGTTACACTCGTGCTGTGTGATTGACAGCTTGGGCGATTGGAAAGGGAGCATTCTTTGATCGCTTTCTTTATTTAATTTAATCACAGTTTAAATAAGATTATTTTCATCCTACTAAGAGATATGATATGAAGTTGTTTTTTTTTTAGTCACTGGCTTGATTTGCTGATGCATAAACGGTATTGAATGATTTTGAGAGAAAGATAATATCTCTGAATTTGAATAATTACACATCAGAAATCACTGACCACAGATCGGGTATTAGAATAAACATGGTTACTTGCATGTTTGTAGTGTTGCTGGCAGATCAATATCCTAAACGTCTGATTGCAAAAACTACGTCGAAATTGCGACTACCAAGTAATCCACAGTGAAATGTCCCGAATACAAACTAATAATGCGCTGCTTAAAAAAAGTAAAAACCCACTTTCCTAGTGTGGAAGGAGTATTAGTATTGCTTCTGTGTTGATCTTTTCTCTTTCTCATGTCACTACTTAACTTCCTCTTTCAAACCACTTTAGGTTTCTAAAAATGACAGGCTTCACGCAGTCCCTAACCTCTGTCTTAATTTGTTTACTGTGGTGATTAATGCTTTCCGGTCTGTTTTTTTTTTTTTTTTTCTTTAAATAAACAGAGGTATTTAAATAAAACGCTGTCGACCTTCAATTACACAAAACAAACTTGAAGAGTCTATGATTTTGAGTGTTTTTGGGTTAACATGAGTCAAATTTTCTTCTGGAATGTTTGTTGGTAGTTCACACGTTAGTCAGCTTTATTTTGTAGGTTAATTTATATGAATGACACCTGTTTTTTTTTTTTTTTTTGTTTTTTTTTTGTTCAATATAATTTTTTATTTCTATTTGATACTTACGTGATTTGGAAACAGAATTTACCTTGGAAAAATCAACTACCAACCTGTACTAGTTCACCTGTACTGTATGACATTCATATTGTAATTGATATCAATAATAACATTTTAATTAAAGTTAGTTCCCCAAAAATGAAAATTCTGTCAGTATTTACTCGCCCTCATGTTGTTCCAAACCTCTATGTGTTTATTTGTTCTGCTGGACACAAAGGAAGATATTTGGAAGAATGTTTTAATCAAACAGATCTCAGTCCCCATTGACTACCATAGTAGGAAAAAATGCATACTAGTCAATGGGGAATGAGATCTGTTTGATTAAAACATTCTTACAAATATCTTCCTTTGTGTTCAGCAGAACAAATAAACACATAGAGGTTTGGAACAACATGAGGGTGAGTAAATACTGACAGAATTTTCATTTTTGGGTGAACTAACCCTTTAATAAAACCAATGATTATAAGTATTTTTGTATTGCTTCAAAATATAAACACTGCCATTCAATAGAAAATATGTTAAATTGTAATAGTTCACACTGTTGTGCTGTAGCCTTCGTGAGCACAAGAGACTTCTTTCAAAAACATAAAAAAATCTTAATGTCTTTAAAATCCCAAAGCACTGTGGTGAATAAAGCATTCTAGGAGATATTCAATACTTTGATTAGCCTTCAGAATGACTTAGTGCTCCACATACTCATTATCTCCTAAACAAGATATTGACTGACTGACAGATGAAAAGCCTTATGCTGCTTTAATTCTACATATGTGCATTAAAGACTTTCTGCCCGACTACCTCCGAATTAAAGGTCGCTCGAACCGGACACAGATTTTGAGGCGACAAATCAAACGGAAATCATTAATTTTCCGTTACTTATGCCACAGAGTTCAGCGTTATGCAAATGTGCTGCGAACGCGCCAGTGACACTAAAATAAGACATTGTCGTCTGTTTAGTTGCATCTTGTCTTTTCATTTTTGTTCTTATAAGAGCCGGACATAAAGGATTTGATGGGTTGTTCCTGTCTCTTTTTGATTGTATCCAAAAGGGTCCGCGTCTCCACCTGGAATAGGCTAAACCTGCTGAAAGGTGGAGTGTTGAGTTCAGCAATGACACAGGCTACGGCCCACGATCCCGCCTTTCCGGTGCTGACGGGGCCCCATCTCAGCGCGCTCGACCGCCGTCTCAACGGAGTGCTGGCCACCGTGCGGCAGTGCATGGAGACGCAGGGTGCGGACAACACCCTGATCGAGGACCGCATGAACCTGCCTCATCCTTAAACACACTGGAAAAACAAGGGAAGTGAAAATGTGTTTGACTCTTGATGCACAGGCTCCTTTCGCCTTCCTGCTACGAAGCCGGAGGCCCGAAGGACACAAGAAACCTTAGGAGCCGACCTGGGGGGAGTTCGTTTCACTGGATTCATTCAAGACAGACCACGGAGGCCAAGATGACTCTGTGAAGAGTCACTCTTAAGTGAAGAGGCCTTGACAACATGTTGGTGGAATTTGCTACTCCTGTTTCCTGTGACTGCTTTTCTTTAGAGGTCACCATGTCTTTTTTTTTTTTTTTTTTTTTTTTTTTTGGCCATCCAAGTCCATTTGCAGGAAGAGGGACTAATTATTTTACTGGAATATGAATATGGAACTTGGAATGAGATATTTGGCCTAATTAGATACCAGAAGCTGGAAGTTGACCATGACAGATCCAGAACACTAGTAACAGACTTTTTACATGATCTCGTCACACAGATTGTGTAAACAGAACAAGCTTATGAATAATACGGAGTAATAATGTTATTGATCTAAAGATAAAACAAGTTATGATAGATTGGCTGTGTTCTGTATGCAGTGTTGTACAGAGCTGGGCCACTGTTGCTACTGATGTTCAGAGAAGATGATGAAGACAACAGCATTGTGATATTGCTGTAAGACATTTTCAACATTAAAAATTATTTAAACTTACAAAAGTTTGTGTATGAACTCTGTTCACAGGATGAGCTGTTATGGCCTGGATAATTAGCAAATACTTTTTGAAAAGAACCGTATACAAATAAAAGGGATGGCAACCTTTTACCGCCGCTTTTGACTTCTCTATACTGGTGCTAATCTTCTGTTTGCTGCTGTATGAACAGCTAAAATGAATGAGTTTGAGTCCTGACAGAACCTGAAGGAATTTCTGAACAAGCGGCGCTCACTGCAGACTCGGAGCCAACTGACCAGTTCCCCCTCTTTGGACTTAATGGGTGGAGCTTAACCTAACTAGGTTTAGGAATATACTGGCTGGACCAAGTTCTGTAAGTAACTACTCACCCTCATGTTGTTCCAACCCCGTAAGACTTTCGTTCATCTTCGAAACACAAATTAAGATGTTTTTGTTGAAATCTGAGAGCTGGATAATTCCTCCATTGGCTTCTATGTAATTGCAACCTGCCGGCCCAGAAAGTTAGTAAAGACAATGTTTAAAATAGTCCGAGTGACTACAGTGGCTCAACCTTACACCGTGTCCTAACTAAACGCGACGTGATAAAATTCTAGCGACAGCAAGTGTGTCTGTCCACACTAGACGCGACTCGACTGTGAGACGCCACACGTCAATCAAAAATCACAACCATTCAGAACAGCGTGTGGGCGGAGTCTCTCTGTGAAAGCGCACTGCTGGCCCGCATTTGCATTGGATGGGAGATAATCAAATCAAGAAATAACATTATTAAAAATCAAAACATTAACAATATATAGTCATTGACTAATTTTGTTATGAAGTACAGTTGTATGTTTGCATAGAATTCATTTTGAACGACATATTATATGCTTTCAAAATCTGAGGTAAATTATCCGTTACCGCTTGTGGCACAGTGACCTATTTTTAACTAAAAATAAATAATGTGTACTCATAACCAGTGTAATTTCGACGTCTCAGAAATTGGAACTGTTTCTAAATTAGAAACTTCGCGTTTCGCCGTCATGTCTGGTTAGGACAAAAACTCCGATTAACATGGAAAAGATACCTTTCATCGCGTGTCGCGGCGTTGCATGTAGTTAGGACACGGTGTTAAGTTTATCAAGTGACGAGAATACTTTTGTGCGCAAAAATAACGACTTTATTCAACTATTCATGTTATTTGTGTGAGTTCTACGTAGTGTCGCAGCGCTTCTGCGTTGTACGTCAGAACGTAGGCTCACTATTGGCCAGCATCACACACATGACCAGCGAGTATAATGCTACCTGCTACTGTCTGAATTCAGAATGTTAATTTGTAGCTTTAATAAGGGTCACTGTAAGTTTAATTCATACGTTGAAGACTTTGCCGTGTTTTATTATACATTTAATTGTGCAGCACTTTGGAAACTTCCTGTTTATAAAATGTGCTATAGAAATAAACTTGGATTGGATTGGATTGGATTTAATTATTCAATTTCTGTAGTATTAACTGAATTCTAGACTGATAAAATTGCAAGAAAAACTTAAAGCATTGTTAAGCATTGTGTATAAAAATTTGGATTGGTTGCATTTGTGCGAGTGCAACATGACATCATGGCTTTTGCGTAAACATACACGCCACTTTCGAGTCAAATGGCGTGTTATCTTTACGTATTTTGAGCTATCCGCGTGTATCCGCTTGTATGCGTGTATGTCTACGCCATTAACGTCCGAGTGATTCCGCGTGTCTGTACACGCCGTCAAATGTCCGCGCGAAACGAAGCACAATGTAGATCTACATCTGGGGAGCGATCTTTTTTTTTCCTAGGATGGTAAGGGAACAGTCATAAATGCCATTAACCCCAGTGACGGTTAGGTTTAGCGACAGGGTTGAGGTAAATCATATATTTATATACAGTAATAACGTTAAGTCAACGGTGTTCATAAACACGCTGAAAAGCGATTATGCGTCTTGATAGCACGCCAAAAATGGAAATACGAATTGGTGCTTACCTGGTGCCTACCTGCACATACATTCAGGATTTATCTGATCTGTCACGTTTTATCGACTACAGCAAATCGGCTATTCTCCCATAGTCGGTTAACAGTAGAACGTCAAGTACCAGTTAAATTGTACGTTGTCATCCATTCACTGTGCTACAGTATATGATCACGCCATCATTTATTCAAGCGCGATAAGGTGTAAAATTAAGAAATTAAATCTGTAATCCGCGCATCCGCATTGAGCTCTCTTTCATGCTTAAATGGACTTAAAAACAATAGTATGCCAAAATGTCCGCTTTGTCGCGTATCCTCATAAGCATAGTCTTAAATGGTGCTAAATGAACGCAAAGAATAGAGTGCCGAAGTGATGCCGTCACTTTGCAGGACAACTCGGAAGTTAGCGGCGTATGGGTTCCCTCCATTGAAAAGCTATGCCTTTTCCCCATAGACTTTTGGAAAATCGCAAAAAATAAGATCTGTGTTTAACAAAGAGTTGTGACCCTTACACGTTTTGTCCATCAAGATAATTTTTACAAGTTAATCCAAAATGTATACATTTTGAAGCCAATATAAAGTTTGTAAAAAACACAAACACAAAGTTTAAAAAACCACAAGCAGGTTATAACTGTGTGTTCTATGTCATAGATCAAAACGTGAAAATATTTAGAGGCTTTGTTAACCACACACCTTATTTCAGGCGATTTAGCAAAAACCTATTCAAAAATCCTTAGAGCGAGGGAACCGGGAGTGCTAAAATGCTATCTCACAGTTTTGGCCTACAGAGTGACGTCGTAACTTCGGCACTCTATTGTGAGGACATAGATGCGCGTCAGATTTGGATCCGTGGCATGTGCTTCAGATCTTAAAGTGACAGCAGCCTAATAAACCTGTTGATTTTATGGCTCTTGACTGAACTTTTGTATCTTTAATAAAGATTAGACATGTGCCAGTATTCGGTAATGCGATAAATCGCGTTAATGAATATGCACGATATTGATCATTATTTGAGGACTTTTTTTTTTTCTTTCATTAGTTAGAATAGTATTAGTTTCCGCTGTGGTATTGGAATTGGTATTGAGAATTGTGAAATGTCTCTATCTACATTTTTTCATGTCATTGCAACTTAATTTCCAGTAAAGTACACTCTCTATATATAGAGAGAGAGAGTTTTCATGTAAAAAAAAAAAGAATTGAAAAAGGTCATAATGCCCACTCCTAGTCATGTTTATTAATCATGATCATAGTTTTGACCCAAATAATTGTGTGATTTTTGTCATAATTGAGCAGTCCTACAGAGTCAGTCAGTTGGACGTTGTGTGAGCCCTGTGATGGACTGGCCATCGATCCAGAGTGTTACCCTGCCGTTGCCGTTACCCTCCAGCATCCCCCCGACCCTTCATACCACAGGTGGCTTGGAAAATGCATAGAGGTTTGTTAAATTGTAAAACAACTGACACTTTGACACTGTGTGGAACACCCTCCTGTATCATTGGAAAAAAATGGTTAGTTGTGAGCCATTGGCGTCTAATTTGTTGTAAAGTGTTCAAATCATTTTTGGGGCAACTGTACTGTTGGTTTACTGGAAACTTTTTGCTATGGACTGAAAAAAGTAGACTCAGGTTTCATGACTCGCATAAAATTAATCATTTCATAAAGTCACTGACTAACAGTGAAACTTTCAAGAGTTTTGATTGAAAGGTTGTTGGATATTCCTAATGAGAGCGTATGCCACTTTATTATAAAAACACCTCTCTAACCCCATTATCTGATAGTGTTGTTTACATCACAACACTATCTTATGTTTGCCTGCTTGCTACCGAACACTGTCTTTTTAGCTTGGTTATGGGATTTCCAGCGTGCATCTGTTGGTGCTCGTGTGGCTAGCGTCCTCTTTGCAACTGCTGCAGTGAATCTTATCTCTCCCTCCAGTCACCTCTAAACTCGACTGGCTGTCCTAAATAGGACACCTCGAACGACCTTGCTCATCTGAGGCTGTCGGGCTTGACCACCCACTTCTCTGTGTGCTGTGGGAAGGGGGTTCAGCTGAGATAAGGGCTGATATTGACTAAAGAGGTCATTCTCTTAGCATAGGTGGAGACGTATGCACTGAACGGGGAAAGCCCGGTGGGCTGTTGAGAGCACAATGATGGGAAGTTATAGCAGAGCAACTTGTACGTTTCAATGCAATAAAGTCACCGGAAAGAGAAAGCAGATTACGAATGACTGTTAAAAACACACAACATGATCAAAATCAAATGTGAATGCAGAATATATATATATATATATATATATATATATATTTATTTAGCAATTATTTTTGAAGTAATTATTTGTATTTATTTAACCATTTAATGATATATTTAAATATATATTTTTATTTATTTTATATTTTTAATATTTAACATTATTATTAGTCTTAATAATAATGTAGATTTCTTTTAAATAATTAAATTAATTCTAAATATAGGGCTGTCAAACAATTAATCCCGATTAATCGCATCCAAAATAAAAGTTTGTGTTTACATAATGTATGTGGGTGAACTGTGTATAATTATTTTATATATATATATAAATACAGACACATGCTTGTATATATTTAAGAAATATTTTCATATTTTCAATTTCTATTATATATAAATATAAAAACTTAAATATTTTTCTTAAATATACATGCATGTGTGTGTATATAGATATATACAACATAATTATAGACAGTGCACCCACATATATTATGTAAACAAACTTTTATTTTGGATGCAATTAATCGCGGTTAATCGTTTGACAGCCCTATTCTAAATATGTAAAATAATTTATAATTATTTGTAAAGATTACAACGGAAATAGTTAATTAGACGTGGAACAGGTGTGTGCATACTACAGTCTGGGGGAAATATCAAGCTTTGATATGACATCTGTTGTCTCGCTTGTGGCTTCGCACAGAGGGTTGTGGGGTAGGAGCATGTTTGTGTCTGACAGTCTAGACATTCATCGTCACGCAATAATTGTTTTTATTCAACGAGATAACGATGTTTTTTTTCGCAGTTTTTGTTATGAAGTTTTAGCGGGAGTAGAAAGCAAGATAAATGATTCACAGCTCTCCTTTCTTATTCTCAGAAGAGCGCTTATTACAATAAGGGCGGCTGAAGCTAAGCAATAAGGCTCAAATTGTTAACGTTTGAGTCATGCAAAGGAAGAAACTGTAATTTGCTTTGAGTAGCTTTTGAAACCCTGGACAGTAGAGCATTGTGATAACCAAATCAATGCGAGAAAATACAAGTGTTTATTAACTTGTCAGCCACAGGAAATGAAAACAGAAGGGTGTAGTCTGCAAATGTTTCTAAGATGAAAATTTTATTTGAAACTTTAAAATGGAGACATCCACATTTATAGACCCGTCTTTACATCAGTCTAGTCGCTGTTTAGAAAAAGAACATTTCGAGACATCCATTTTTATTGATCTTATTTATCTTTTTATTTAGATTAGCCAAATTATCGTGTAAGTCTGAGTGTCATCTGCGTAAAAATGAAAGTTAGACCAAGTGACCTTATAAGTTGACCAACTGGAAAAATGTAGATGCAAAAGAATAAATGGCCCAATATTGATCCTTGAGGAACACCAGATCCTCACTTGCAATTTTGAAGTGGCGCTACAGCAGGGTAGTTATTCCAGACCACCTTTACAGTATTGAAACTACTCACGACCCATCTGATGGTGAATATCTGTCCAATTCTCAAAATCTGCATATTTCGATCTGCAGCTACTTCCTCAAGATCTCACATTCTTTGCAGACGGTGGTACAGAAGAATATAGCATGGCAATGAGAAACTCAAAATGATTACATCCAGCAACCGTTTTCAAAGAATCATGGACAGCCAATTTAGGGCGATGGGCCAAGCGATGGATGGATAGGATTTTTGGAAAGTCATGCTTAAGCCTTGCATTGACACCAGTGAGAACTGAAGCCCCGTTTGTGGAGATACTGATGAGGTGTTTCCCCAAAAACTCATCTAATCCCACTGTAGGTACTGTGACCCGAAGGTACTGTCTTAACCAATAGACTCTGTATTTGTTCCCTGCATTAGCTCTACGGTACAAATGTCTAAAAAAAACATTTTCTAAATCTCCTTTGTCACTCACATCACGTCTCACGTATACAATGAGATTGGCACAACCATGTACTGTGCTTTGTCAATGGTGATGCTAATTTTCACCGTGACATCATGAATTTTGCGTAAACATACACGCCAATTTCGAGTCAAGTGGTGTGTTATCTCGACGCATGTATGTCTACGCCATTAACGTCCGCGTCATTCTGCGTCTGTACACGCCGTCAAATGTCCGAGCAAAACAAAGCAAAATGTACTCTACATCGCTATGTTTTTCTTTCCTAGGATGGTAAGGGAACAGCCATAAATGCCATTAACCCCAGTGACGGTTAGGTTTAGGGACGGGGTTGAGGTAAGTCATATATTTATATATACAGTAATGTAACGTTAAGTCAACGGCGTTCATAAACACGCTGAAAAGCGATTATGCGTGTTGATAGCATGCCAAAAATGGAAATACGAATTGGCGTGTCATACACGCGCCATTTCATGAGGTCAGTCTGTAATTTTTAAATTGAGCTCTCGAATATTATAAACAAACTTATTTCGCATTTGCTTCATCAATGGCCTCAAACATTTATATTTTTAAAGTACGAAACGTATGTGGAATTTGCACCGCATCGCCACCACACCTTGATGCTCATGAGTAGCATGTATAGTTATCTTTATTGAAGTAAATTAGCTTTAAATCGCTGTCAGGCATGAATGAACGATATTTTTGCTATTTTACACATAATAATCAACGATGATCGCATTACACAAAACTGAAATTGCACATCAATATAACACTGTGAATATTTTTTGAGACCCGGCAAAATTTCACATATCACGCTTTCAGGGGAGCCCATGTTTTAAGTCAATAAGTCCATGCTCCCGACGTCTCCGCGACTTCACCCAAACACTTTTCTTTTTTTCCGTGAATGTTCTGTCGTTCCAAACACTATCATTGCAATTTCTTCCTGCCTTTTGGCCACCATGTTTATTCTTTAGTCTCGAGAGATTATGCAAGATTTCCTGTGTTCACAGTCGGGACTCGGGTTGAAAATCTGTTGGTGTGTGTTGTCTTCTTCACATAAAGCTTGTTTCCGCCACAGAATGAAAAATAAAAAAGGTAATTACGACTTTTTATCTCACAATTGACTTTTTTTCTCACAATTGCACGCAATTGTGAGAAAAAAAGTCAATTGTGAGATAAAAAGTCGTAATTACCTTTTTTATTTGTAATGTCAGAATTGCGTAAAGAAAAGATGTAAAGTCAGAATTGCGAGATATAAAGTCAGAATTGCGAGATATAAAGTCGCAATTGCGAGATATAAACTCAGAATTGCGTGATATTAAGTCAGAATTGTGAGATTTAAACTATTCTGAGGGGAAAAAAAGTTCCCCCTTAGAATTAGCCTGATAACTCGCAATTGCGAGTGTATATCTCACAATTCTGAGAAAAGATGTTCGAATTTCGACATATAAACTCGCAATTATGTGTTATAAAGTCAGAATTGCGAGATGTAAACTCGCAATTGTGAGGAAAACAAGTCGCTCTTCTGTCTTTTTTTTTTTCTCAGAATTGCGACTTTATATCATGCAATTTTGACTTTATATCTCACAATTCTGACTTTATAACATGTAATTGCGACTTTATTTCTCACAATTTTGACTTCATATCTCGCAATTGTGAGATAAAAAGTTGCAATTATTTTATTTATTTATTTTTTATTCAGTGGCGGAAACAAGCTTCCATAGATAACGGCACACCACACACTGAGCAAAAAAAAAATGTTATCCTCATGTTTGTTCTCACATTTTGAAAATCTTATAAGATTTTAAATATCTTTTGGTATGGCCCTAGCATTAGATAGAAAATGTTGAGGCTTAAATAAATGTTGATAACGTATAAGTTTTGTCATTTTAAAGGTACTTTAATAATCGTAAGTGAACTCTACTTGAAGTATAGTTTAGGAACACAGCCACAGTGGTAACCTGATTAATTTTAGGTTTTAACTGATCAAGCATAAATAGAAAATCCTTTTGCTGTTAGGGAGACATGGTTGTGGGATTGTCCCTTAAATGACAGATCATCAGAGCATCATTCTGTGTTGAGGTGAATTTAAACTCTTGTTTAAATCAAAAAAGCTAAGTGTTTACTTTTTAATAACACTTTATGTGGAATGTGGAATTTTTTCACTTTCAAGTATTTTTGGCTTGGTACTTAGATGTTTACTTAAGTACAATTTTGACAGTATCTGTACTTTTCACACAGAGTACTGCGCCAATGTCATCCTCCTGTCCCTTGTTCACAATCACAGTCCCCATTTAAACATGAATTTACACATTTGTCATTCTTGCATTGCACTACAATATTTTACATTTGGTACAGGGACAGTCCCCCTGAAGCGATCAGAGATTTATTGACAACATTTCAGTTACCAATTCTAATCGTCAGAAAGCTCAGTCTGCCCACGGGGTTTAGGTAAAACACCTTTTACATTGATGGATCAATCTAAGCACAACGATTTGGTTTCTTTTTCAAGTTTGCTTGTGTTTAGTTTCTCTGTGTGATGCATTTACCTGTTTTATAAAGTTTCAGTGATTGTGTTTCTTTGTTTCTTCCGTAAAATAATCTATGGTAACACTTTAGAACCAATGAGTAACACAATATTAACAATCTATTATTTATTAACAAGAAACTCTGATTATCAAACTAGTTAGTGCACAGATGAAAGTGGTAGTTCACTATTAACTAATCAATAACTACTATTTTTACTACTCTGAAAACTATTGGCCACAGGACAAGTAAGGTCCCGACAACTGCATTTAAAAATCAATTTCTTGAATAATTCAGTTGATAAATAGAGAGAATAGGCAAATTATTAACAGCTTTCCTATAAATCATAAGTCTGCTATGCTATTCTATATTGATAAAGTAAACAACTGTGTGTATTCGTTACAGCAATGTAAATATAGTTCTAATCATTTGTCTTGCATTGGTTATTGATTAGTTTTGCATGAATTATGAAACTTTTAGTAATGCGAAGCATTAAAAAATAGTAATTATTATTAGTTAATAGTGAAGAACCACTTTCATCTGTGCAATATTACTTACTAATTTGTTAATCAGAGTTTATTTTTAGTTAATACAGATGATTGTTAATAAACTTTTTCAGTAGTTCTCTGGGAAGCATTAAAAAATAGTAGTTATTCATTAGTTAATAGTGAACGACCACATTTTAATCTGTGCGCTATTACAAATTGCTGCATAAAGGCTAAGACTAAAATGAGCTAAAGATCAGGATATACTATATATATATATATATATATATATATATATATATGTGTGTGTGTGTGTGTGTGTGTGTGTGTGTGTGTGTCTGTGTGTGTATATATATATCTATATTAATAAATAAATACATTATATATATATATATATATATATATATATTCCTCCTTTATTTTAGCACCGAGCATCTCTAAACACTGCCTACCAATCAAGACTTTTATTTTTATTTTTTTATTTATTGGTCAAACAAAATTAAGAACTGTCAAAATTATAAAAAGATTGACATAAATTGTGAAAATGACCATGGTTCCAAAAGCATGATGCAGCATCTCATGAAGTAATTTAATTAAGAACTTTTATTTATAGCTCAACAACTTGAATCCTTAAATCCTACCATACTTTCTTGGTTATGTATTAAGCTAAACTGAATTTGACACAGAATAGGTAATCTGTAGTGGGGAAATAGGGTGGCATAAGGAAAGGAAATTTAGAAACCATGCAAAAATATTTCATTGACTGACTGGGCATTCCTGAGTCAACATATTTTTGTAGATTCTGGAACCACTTTCCTGTCCAAAAATGTTATCCTAACCATATCCCTAACCCTAAACCTAACCATACAAGAAAAGACATCCTGTAGGGGTGTCTTTTCCCGAAAACGTTGATGGAGGTTATAAGGGATGACTGGACCTGATTAGGGGTGCTAACAAGAAATGCCTAAGTTTTGGAGCTGTTTAAGGAAGAAAGTTCTGACTCATCCAGCACTTAATCTCCTCCAGGCAGGAGGCTGTCAGTAAGTGATGTGGTTGAAGATGAAGGCAGACCAACAGGAAGGCAGACCAACAGGAGAGGCTGATGATGCGGCCAATGGGGAGCATGTAGTAGAGGATGAACTGTTGGACTGAGTACCGACCCTTGATGAACACCACATGTGACAGCATGTGGGTGAGATTTCGCTCCTCCCATCCTGACGTGCTCGGCCCTTCCAGAAAGGAAGGATGTGAACCAGTCAAAGGTCGCATTTTATAATACTATATCACAGTGTAGGCGGTCGAGGATGATGCTGTGGTTAAATCAAGAAGTGAGGGAGAGCAGGCATCGGCTGCCATCAGAAGGTCATTCATGACTCTGACCAGAGCTGTTTCAGTGCTGTGGGCGGACCGGAATCTTGACTCAAACTTATCGTAACGGTTGTGATGTTGAAGATTGGACCTGGAGCTGAGTGGCAACTTACAGACGTTGTTGCGAGACATAGGCCGTGTCTCCACCATAGCGTTTTTCCACGCGCCTGGCGTATGTTTTCGATTGTTTTCAATGGGAGCGCCGCATTTTTAAACGCCATGAGCGTACCGAGGAGCTGAGCGGTTTTTTTTTTTTCCCCACGCTGAAACGCCGCGCGCCCAGCGTTTTTACTGGTCGCTGGGAGTTGAAAAATGTTCAACTTTGGATAAAACGCCGCGCTCATCACTGTCACATCTTACCCAGCCGTCCAATCACAGTGGAGGAGGGGCGGGACTAAACCACATCGACCAACTGTCACAACATTCAAACTGCTGCATATATTCTGTATCATAGCAACGAAACGTCTCAACAGAAAAAACGCTGCGCTGCCAAAACACTATCAAGCGCCCAAAGCATGGCGTCTACAGCAGAGCGTCTAGCGTTTTCAGCTGGATAAAAACGCTTTGGTGGACACACGGCCTTACGGCATTGTGCATTGGATTTATTTATTTTTTTAATGACATTATGACGATATTGAAACTGATACCGTTGCTATTTTTAGATTCCGCGGTAGCTTATACCATATTACCGCCCAATTAGACTTTGAACTGACAGAAAGGGCAGGTAGTGCAGGGGGATCAGTGAGATGTGATCGGATGGAGTCTATTTTAGTTCTAAAGATAGTAATCAAGTTGTTGCAGCGTTCCTCTGTTTTCAGAGTATGTTTGAGGTTTAAGAAGATGGTTCATTGTAGAAAACAGAGTTTCCAAGATTGTTGTTAATGATGTCTAAAAAGAACTGTGACCATACATCTTTGAGTGACTTGGAATAGGCTTGTTGTGTACAGTTAATGCAGATCCTTGGAAACGACAATCAAGGACACTGCCAGCTGGCTTCATTTTCCGCAGCTCCGAGGTGTACCATTGGGCTACTAAGCATGCGAAGGACACTGTTTTGGTCTTAATGGGGGCGTGAAGAAGATCCAAAAGTCTGCAGTGTGAATTATTGTAAAATCTGACTGATTCACTAACACAGTCTCATCCCAAGAAGTCATATAACTGACGTCTTGACCATACGTCAACATCCGCCTTTTTAGGGTACCCTTAAACATCGGTTACATGACGATCCCTGGCCGTCATACAACTGATGCTTTACCTTTGAAGTCGGTTGGGTGACGGGGTAGGTTTAGGGGTAGGTTTAGGTCTGGGGTAGGGTTAGGATCCGATAACGTCATCTAACCGAAGTTTAAGGGTACCCTAAAAAGGCGGATGTTGACGTATGGTCAAAAGACGTCCCAACACGTCAGTTAAATGACGTCTTGGGATGAGACTGCACTCGATTCGCGGGTTGATGAGAGATTAGCAGAGGAGAGATGCTGAAGATCCAAGGTCAAGGTGTCTGGGTTGATGTTTTTGTTGTTACGGAAACAGATTTGGTATTTGGGTTTGGTGTGAGGGGGCAAGAATAGCAATTCCAAAGAGATTAACTTGTGGTCTGATACGCCAAGATCATGCACTTGCAGATTGTTAATGGAGGCATAGTCAATGATGACCAGATCAAGTGTGAGCCCTCTGGTGTGTGTGTGGGGACATCAACATCCTGTGTAAGATTCAAACAATCTAGTAATTGTTGGAATTCAGCAGCTGAGTGGCAAGAGGGGGTGTCAACGTGAGATGTGGAACAAAACAATGGCAATCCTCACCGGAAACAGCGTAAGGACTGTCTGGGACAATACCACTGAAAGTGGCAGCTATAAAGCGTCTGGATTGTCTGGTGCCTCTATTTGCGAGAAGACAATTTGCTATTATCCAATGTGAGTGAGGAAGGTAGCTGGTAAGCTACACAGTCAGACAAAGACGGTGGAAAACTAAAATCAGTGGGGGGTGCATACCACTGATGTAGAACCACCTGGCCCTTGTTGCCTAAGCTTGACATCAACTGTAAACTTATCCCTCAAATCTAATTGGTTGATTAGAATATTGTTCCGGATCAACAAAGATGTTGATCCAGGATCATGTTGCACTTGGTAAAATCATGTTCTGCATGAAAAAGCAAGGAATCTGTTTTATTTTCCAAATATCAGACTGTTCTCATGAAATGGCGTGTGTATGACACGCCAATTCGTATTTTCATTTTTGGCGTGCTATCAACACGCATAATCGCTTTTCAGCGTGTTTATGAACGCCGTTGACTTAACGTTACATTACTGTATATTTAACTCTATGACCTACCCCAACCCCGTCCCTAAACCTACCCGTCACTGGGGTTAATGGCATTTATGACTCAGACATTTAACGGCGTAGACATAGACGCATACACGCGGATAGCTCAAAATACGTATAGATAATACGCCACTTGACTTGAAAGTGGCGTGTATGTTTACGCAAAAGTCATGATGCCATGTTACAAATAGTAAAGAGCCTAAATATATCCCTCAAACATATTTTAAAAATGACTAAAATGTTTATGTTTAGTGTGTGTCTGTGTGTGTGTGTATATGAAGAGTTCAGATGCAAAAGCCTCTAAATGCCATTTGAAATTTTCTTCTTTAATGATGATTTTTATCAAACTTGTATATTTAAGTTCAGTAATTTCACTTAAATAACAATTAATAGGTAATTATCATTGGCATTTAAGTGAAATCACTGAACTTAAATATACAAGCTTGATAAAAATGATCATTCTAGAAGAAAATTTCAAATGGCACTTAGAGGCTTTTGCATCTGAACTCTTCATATACAGTATACACACACACACACGCATACATACATACACATTTTTTTGCCCATTCCTTCCTCTGTGAAATTACCTCTGACCACTGATTTCCTGTCCCAGAGGGGCTTCCCCTGTCCCTTCTGACTGACTATCTGCTGGACAGAATTGTGATAGCCTTTCTCAGTATTTCTACAAAACACAGCCCTAGATATTTCGCGATGGAGAAGAGGTGTTGATAGTGGTTACAAATGTTCTCTGACTAGTCGACCTCTTATCGAAAAGTACAACACATTGGTGGGATTTTGAATAGAGAAATAGCTTACGAGAGGTTGCGTGACATGATACAGTTGTACAAAACAAAGGGGGCCTAAAAGCCCCTCAATCGTCATAAAATTGCTAAAAATAACGAGCTGGATTACAGCTTAAAATAGAGAAAGACAAGTAAACTAACTTGGATCGTATCTTAAACATAAAATGTAAGTTAATATTGCAATATTATATTTTTTGTGTTGTTAGCTCAATTGAATGGATATCTGGTCTATTTTTCTTAGCAGATGCTTAGATCAAAATTGTAATCAAATACAATCTTCCTTTATTATAGAGGTAATTACTGGATTCATGTACATTGCGACAGTGATTTGTGCAATTAAACCCATTCAGAATGATGCACTTTGCATCAGGATCCTGATCATTAGCCTAGTAAAGAGACGCTGACAAATCAACTATTTTGTTCTGTGGTTTTCTGTGTATGGTGGTATGCAGTTTCATTATGAAGCTAACGCAGGAAAGGAAAGGCCTAGTTTACTTTTTTAAATATATTTTTAATTTACAAATGTATTAACTGTGATTTCTTACAAAGCAACATCCTCAAATGATGATAGAATGAAATTCTGAAGTAATACAATGAAATAATACAAACGAATGAAAGTTAAACTTCCGAAATCTCAGTGTAAACAATGCGTGACGTACATACGCACGAGATCACTTCCGGCGTAACATTGGACACGGTTCAGTTCGGTTCAGTTGGACATCTGATTCAGATCAGTTCGACGGCTGTTAACAAGAGGTAAAAACTATATAAATACTGTTCGTTTTCTCACACAAACTGCTCCTTTTGTGTCTTAGGCCATCAGTGTGTACTTACATTTACGGGTCATTAAATAATTTTTAATTTTGACTTCTCTATGGATGATCTTTGAGGTGGGCTCCATAGACCTGCAGTATATGACTGACAGACAACAACGATTTGACCAAAAAATGCTGTGGAAACAAAGACACCTACATCTTGGATGCCCTTGAGGTAAGCTAAAACATATCAAAAATTTATTTCAAAGTGAACTATCCCTTTAATAACCACCCAGACCCCAAGAAACTTGAAGACCCTAACTCTCTCAAGAGGTTCCCCATATTCCTCTTCCTGCCAAAAACCATATACTTTGTTTTTGTCAATGATAATCTAAAGCCCCACTTATCACTCCAAGCCTGCACCTTATTCAAAGCACATTGCATTTGTTTAAATAAATACCAAGTATTATGACCTCTTTTCCACAGATCGCTGAAATCCGCTTACTACCTCATCAAACATATTATTAACCCTTATATTGAACAGGACTGGACTGATTACACTCCCCTGCGGAGTCCCATTATCTACAGACAAAGAGTCAGGAAAGCTCCCTCCTTCTCTTACCTGAATACACTGTGACCTCAGAGAGTCATCCAACACTAAAGTGAAATCATTATTACCACAACCAAATCTGAAACCATTCTCAAATGTAGAGGACAAAAATATTTCTTTTCCAATCTATATACCGACCTGTCAGTAACCATCCTTACCATACAATCTAAAAAATGCTGGGTTGTTTCAACCCATCTTTGGGTCAAATATGGACAAACTCAGCCATTGGATTACATGTTTGTTTTAACCCAACATTTGGGTTTGTCCATATTTGACTCAAAGGTGGGTTAAAACAACCCAACATTTTTTTAGAGTGTAATCTGCAAGAGCAATTGGTCTATGATCCAGGGCTTTCAGCTTCCTTACCGGGTTTTAAAATCGGCACAATTACTGCATGTTTCCATTCAGCTGGAATTGATCCTTCCTCCCACACTATTTTAATTAATGCCAATACCACCTCCAATGCAAAGTCATCCATATCCTGAAAGGTCTCATATCCCAATCAATCTCTCCCAGGTGTAGTGTGTCACCCTCGTCTTATTGACCTTCTTAATTCATATAAAGAAAAGAACATAACGATTACATCACTGTTGTCATTATTCTTGTTTATGTCCTTCATGCTTAAGCATTAGATCCCTCCCAATCAAACCTTCACTACCAACATTCCTATCACTGTGCACTTGCTGGAAACCTACAAATCAGCCTCGTCCTTGTTACTTAGCACTTCTCTACCCCCTTCTACCAAAACCGGAATAGAAAAACCTTTATTACCGGCATTCGATGAATCATATTCCAAACATGTTCTATATACTGTAAGTCTCAGAGCCGAGAGTGCCACAGAACTCTCTCTCTTTACACACTTTATAACCTTCCTCGCCACAACTCTCCATATTCAACAACAAGACATCTGCGAAGCTGCCTATAAGCTCTGTTTCTAACCCGCTCAGCCTCATCACATGCCTGATTCCACCCAGGCACAACTTTATTATCACCCTTCATTTTAATGGCTTTTTCTGCTTCTTTCCTCACAACTCCACAAAGAGAATAACTCTGGGAAAACCCAGAAAACTTCCGGCAAATTTAGATTTGCGCTGAAAGTTTGTTTGGCAAAGAGCTCATTCAAGCCCATTCCCAATTCGTCGAAACCGAGGCACAAATCAGAAACGTTGGGGCGGGCTTTTACACGATGACGACAGCGCTGGGATTTTGAAGCAGATTTGGTAGCAAAGATTTTGTATTACAATGATGAATGCCGCCGTCAAACATGACTCGTTCGAATCAGCTATCGCGTCTGTTTTAAGCAATTTGAACGTTTGCTTTGAAACAACACTCGGATGTTTGTCCGCCGCTCTGCATACATCATATCCTTCATCGATCTGATTGGTTTTAGGTCTATCCGCGATAAGGATGTGAATTTATGCCAAAAAATGCCATTCGAAAATCGAGGAGCAAAAGTCGATTTATCATTCGAAAAAAAAACCCCAAAAAAACACACACTCACAATGACAGAAAGGGAGGCCAAAGGTCAATTTCACCGTTCATCCTCGGTTGCGGTGTCGCACGCGCAACTTTTTTTAAAAAAAAAAAGCTGCGACACAGCCAAGCGAAATGAGGTCTTGCGCACCCAACTTGTAATTTTTGCCGCGCTCGTGCGGACGCTTCGAGTATAAAGGCTTTACGCCGTGTCAGCGTGCGCTAGCGGTAAAGGTGCACAGACCTCTCCCGAATCATCTTCAGCACTCAGCCTCCGAATTTAGCACCACTAACTTTGCCTTCGTTTCCCTCGTAAGTTGATATTAGTATTTAAACATTCTCTATGATATATTTTTTTAAAATGACACACTGTCTCTTTCTCTCTCACACATATGTAGGCTAGTTATAGTGGACTTTTAATGATTAGTGCTTTATTTTTAAAGTTTGTGGGTAAGAATCGTGTAAAAAAATCCCTTATTTTGGGGATGGATTCCGTGAAATCTCCCTTATATATGTTCAATGTTAACAGCTATGCCCCCAAGACATGTTTGTAATTTTTTATATTTATATTTTAATGTCATGTTTGAATAGTCTTTTTCATCTTGTTAAAAATGAGAATAAATTACAATTCAAATATATATATATTTAGTTTAAAATAAGGCGCGGCCTGTAATCTTCTTTGGCCAATAGGCACAGCTCCCGCTGAACGTTTGACCTTAAAGTTTGTGATTGCAGCTTGTTTTATTTTGAAAATTTAGCAAAGTAAAACATAAACCACAATGGATTGTTTTTTGCTCCCTAAACGTCTACGTTCTGAGTCACAAGGAAAACGAAACTGCGAAGGCGCAGACACCGTACTTGTCACAGAGCCCCAGGAACAAGAAAATCCTAGGGATGAAGACGAAGGAGAATCGCCGGCGGCTTCCATGGAGGATACTAACGTAAACTTTCACACACACATATATATAGGCTATATAGTGCTGGTGTAGCGCCAGTGAGATGTTTGTGGTGGCAAGTGTTAATACTCTGCAAGCCACATTGAGAAATGTCATGTACAAATTTATATGTCGGTTGAATGACTCTGAGAATTATATAATTGTCGCATTGACCAATATCAAATTTAGCACTACACGGTATATGTCCAAGTTATGAAAGCATTGGTATAGTTGTCTCCTTTGAAGTTGTTTTTGTTTTTTTATATTATATTATATTGTGTGTACTGTCTTATTTGTCGGTCTTTTTATCTGTTATAGTTGTGGAGCGAGTAACTTAAAGTTAATGCGGTCATGTACGCGTGTGTGTAGGCTATAGCAAGGGTGGTCCCATGCGACCTAATGAAACGCCCCAAAATTCAAAGCACCTTCTCTTGAGTGTTAAGCATCCCCATAGCACCTGCAACCGGAAATCTCTGGTGCCCCCACTGGCTGCTTTTCGAAAATGAAACCCTCTCTCCTTCTCCACATGCAAAACACTTCCAAATTAACTAGGAAATGATCACTGCCTAACGTGTTAAGGTCCATAGGATACCAATTCCCACACCTAGCAATTCTACCTGACGTAAAGGTTAAACCAATACATGACAGACTCCCACTTTTCACCTGAAACCTAGCCGGTCTTCCATCAAATAACACCACCAAATTGTTTTTATCTTTAAAATCTTCAAATAAAACCCCATTTACATCTCTAAATCTGCTGCCCCAAAGAGGATTGTGAGTATTAAAATCTCCTGTCCAGACTACTGGAGGTCTCACCTGATCCGTTAAGTAAGAAAAAATCATGTGGACGTTGAAGATCTCAAAAATTAAGTTTATTAGCATATTAGCCATCCACAAACTTTTTTTAATTCCCATCTATTAGCTATCAAACTCCTGCCATTCCACTGCAGGATACAAAACATTAATATAACTATCAATTTCAACATCGTCATCATCATCTTCCTTTTGACCTCCAATATTCTTCCCCTTCTGTCTCTTGAAAACACATATCTTTAGAGGGCAGCTTCATTTCACACATCACATCCACAATGACAGCCAGGAATTTCATCTTACTCACCAGTCACGACCACTGATTGTTCTGTTACATAAGCTACTGGCGGAGGGCTTTCCGCTTCTCTCCTCCTCGAGTCACTCACCTTACTACATGTTGCAACCTTTTTAACAGCCTCAGCATAAGACACCCCTTCAGCCAAAATTCTTGCACTCCAATTCTTGGATATCACCACCAAATTCTTCCTTCAATGCACCAGCAAGCCTAATTGGATTTTACGGAGGCGTATTGCATTCACTTGAAGAAAAAAAAATCTACTCTGTTTTTCTGAATTAATGAGTTAATTTTTCATGAGAAAAAAAAATTTGCTCTGTTTTTCTGAATTAATTAGTTAATTTTTCATGAGAAAAAAAGTTTTTGCTCTGTTTTTCTGAATTAACGAGTTAATTTTTCATGGAATTTTTTTTTTTTTGCTCTGTTTTTCTGAATTAATGAGTTAATTTTTCATGAGAAAAAAAATATTTTGCTCTGTTTTTCTGAATTAATGAGTTAATTTTTCATGGATTTTTTTTTTTTTTTGCTCTGTTTTTCTGAATTAACGAATTAATTTTTCATGGAATTTTTTTTTTGCTCTGTTTTTCTGAATTAACGAGTTAATTCAGAAAAAAACAGAGCAAAAACTTTTTTTCTCACGAAAAATTAACTCATTAATTCAGAAAAACAGAGCAAAAAAATTTTTTTCTCATGAAAAATTAACTCATTAATTCAGAAAAACAGCAAAAAAAATTATCATGAAAAATTAACTCATTAATTCAGAAAAACAGAGAAAAAAACAATTTCTAATGAAAAATTAACTCATTAATTCAGAAAAACAGAGTAGATTTTTTTTTTCTTCAAGTGAATGCAATACGCCTCCGTAGGATTTAGAGAACTTAAAAATCACTTTATACTCTTCCGACTGGATACTGCATCTTCTCATCACCTTTACCTGCTGATCTCTCCCTCCATCTGACTCTTGTGAATCACTAGTTTTATTTCTCTTTTTCTTGTTCTTCCCTTTACTATTTTGTTCCCCTCCACCCCACCTTCATCCTAGCCCTGCATTGCAGGAGCAATGTCTAAATTATTGTAGGTTATTGACTGATTTTCCAGCACTGGTTAGGTTAAATTAGTTAACCAGAATCTGTTCCGATTTGTGTCACAAGTCTTCCCACCTCCACACTGAGCGAGTAAATATGATAAGGTTGGATTCACTTTCTTTAATACATATGCACATATTATTATTATTATTATTGAAGTCTAAAGAGCATTTAGCAGGCATTTCACGTTGCATCGGCCGGGATTAGCCTACTTGAGGTTAGTGTGTGAAAGTTCGGTTTGAATCAGCCAAACACATCAAGACTACAGCATCCTCCACACACACGGCCTCTGGCTCGATGCGTTAGAAGGGGATGTTTTTTTCGGGGTTTCGTTTGTTCCCTCCTCCGCCTTTTCGCCTATAAAAGCGCAGAGTTTCTTTTCAGGGCAGATAAACTCAATCTGCCCTTCACGAGGTATGGACTCAAAGGATGCGCGAGAGTGTTTAGAGAGCGGCGATAGCGCGCGCTGTCGCTGTGGCAACGGGTGGAGGAAAGCGCTCGCGTTGTTCGTCATCCAGGGTTTATTAACAGCCGCTTGTGCAGCCCTCAGCATCAGCATCTATCTCAGCCAGCAGCCTGAAGCCACCGTAAAGCAGGTAAGAACTCGTTTCTGATCTAATTTCAGTTCTTTACAAACTATGATATTGATTCGAGTCTTGCAGTCAGATGATGTATGATGTGCTACAGCTTAAAGTGCAATAGAAAGTCCTTTAGAGGGCAGTGTTGACCATAAATGCCAAAGGTTGGTTTGACGTAAAGCTATTCAGACGAGTCACAGACAGATATTATTCACTTAAATATCTGAGAATGTAGGTTAACTTTTGATACTTGATTGAGGCTTTTTTTATTATGTGGATTTGAGTGGGATTTCAATGAGAGCAGTTTGTGTGAAGGTTAGAGAGCTATTCGTTAACGCTGTTGTTTCATGTGGTCTTGTTGTATGTCTGATTGTGGTCTCATTGAGCTTTGCCTTGGCATGTCCCTTTTGGGAAACCCCTGTTCAAATTTATGAGTTTGTTTTTTTTAATGATAATTTTTCCCCCTTAAATGGATTAAGAGGGTCAACCTAACTTTGAGGTCAGGAGGTGTAACTTTCCATGTCAAAGTAGGGGGTCTATATCAGATAACGCTACCTACAAATGACACTTACTAAATGATCCAGTTAGAACAGGATGGTAAAGCTCCAGTTTCCATTACATCGCTCCATTCTTGTAATGTCCCCACTGTGAGTGCCCACACATGTGATGTGCACACACTATTTGGGTTGCGTCTGGTCCAGAGAAACTGTCTGAAAGGGCATTTTATCGGGGAAAAGTGTGACACTTTCTCTATGCTGGCCTTTTCAGCCCACATGTTCCACAAATGCCGTTTTGCTGTGGTCCATAAGTGTTTTTGTGTGATTCTGTTGATTTGACAGGAGATGGAATTTTCCATGTCTATCAGAATGAGTGTGTCTGTTATTTCTCATCACTTTGATCATTGTTGTTTCTGTATTTTGAATCAACTTGGCCTGGATACCAAGCGGTGACCCAACACAGTAACAAAAAAAGTTTGCCCCTAAAATCAAAACAATAAAAGGTTTATTATATTAATAACATCAAATAGGTTTAGTGCAAAACATTTATCAGCTTAATACAAAGACTGTATTAATGAAATGAAAAAAAAAAATATTAAACTTTTTTTTTTTTTTTGATTGCTTTATATCTAGGCCTAGTCTTCATTGGCTGATTTCTAAATCTATAGTTTAAAATAACACACTAAAAACTCAAATCAGTTTACTACAAGTGAATATGTTAAATATTAATGTTGAAATGTTAGTGTTATATTAATTAATATGTTATATTAATATTAGTGTTCTGAAGTAGACCTGTCTCAATTATTGAATAATCGTCTGATCGTGGTCACTCGATCTAACTGCAATTTCAATGACATTTTGGTATTCAAAAAAAGTCCAAATTTAATGCAGTTATATTGTATTATAAACAATAACATAAATAATGGCTTTAAAATTTAAAGTAAATTGTATGGGCCTATTTTTTATTTAAACATTTATTTTAAAATGATATAAAATCCAAAGACAGGCTTACATTATAAGCGACATTAAGAAAATAGAATAAAAATGTTAACGTTCTGTTTCATTCAGTTCTTTACTGTATCCGCTTTGTGTGTTGATGGAAAATAACTGATACACTGTTGATGTTTTCTCCTCCAGTGGGATTATGATTATTACTGTTACGATTATGAAGCTTTAGGGCGTTGATGCTATTTTAAAGAGACAGAAATATCTTCACTTTGAATGTGTGCTGATGATTTGTTTTGCTATTCCAACTATTTATGATGATATGGTTAGTTGGAATTTGGACATTTGCATTTGCATACTGTACATTTAATATATTTTTGATCAGAGCACTAAACTTTTGTTTTGCTGTTTTCACAGGACACAGGGATATACATGAGCAGTCTCGGTAAGTGTTCTTTTTATCTTTCAGATACATTTTCAGTAAATAAATAATAAATCTTCCTAAAGAGTTTAAGTAAGATAGAGCGCCATAACGTGCCACAAAATTCTGTGATAACTTGTAGTTTTTGAATTCCTTTTTTAAAATTTATTTAGAAAATGCATTCAACTTGTATTCATTTCTGAATTAAGAGCTGCAGACATTTATGACTGTGTTAAGGTCAATAATCAGTATCTCTAATATCACATAAGTTGACTGCTTTATATCAGGGCAAAGTCAGTTCGGAGTAGGGCTGTCAAACGATTAATCACGATTAAAAGTTTGTGTTTACATAATATATGTGGGTGCACTGTGTATAATTATTTTATATATATAAATACAGACACATGCTTGTATATATTTAAGAGATATTTTCATGTATATAGATTTATGTATAGTTTATATTATATATAAATATAAATAACTATTTTTTTTTTCTTAAATATACCTGCATATGTGTGTATTTATATATACATACAAAATAATTATACACAGTGCACCCACGTATATTATGTAAACACAAACTTTTATTTTGGATGCGATTAATCGCGATTAATCGTTTGACAGCCCTAGTTCGGAGTGTAAAATGTAATTTGGTCTAACTCCCCCTTTTTGTCCAAACCAACTGAAATTGACGTAAAGAGTACAGTTCTAACAACTTGCCACATTTTTTTTTTTGCTTTCTTTAGACATTTAACTTTTTCGCATAACTACTTACGAAAGGTGAAATCAGCTTACTAATGTCAGTCTCAGAAGAAACAGTTCCAGACATTGAAGAAAACTAAACAACTTTCTAATTCTCGCTTTTGTTTGTGTTTGTCAGATTTAGATGAAGATGAGCCCAGATTCGAGATCATCTGGAACAAGGCAGTGGATCTGTACGAAGGGAAGAAGATGAAGCTGCCCTGTGGAGGACCGTACATGGTCTATCTGTGGGCTTGTATGAAAAGCTTAAAAACAAATGATGTGGTTGCCAACCTGACAATAGAAACAGGGAATAAATCGTTCCACCTGCAGACCCTACAGCCCAACGAGTGCAAGGAAGTGCAGAAAGTGATCATGCTGTCTGACAAAAACAATGTCACGATGAAAGTCGGACGTGTCAAAGGCACCATCAAAATTACTGAGCTCCTCTTTGGCCTGCACTACATGCTGGGATCCCAGTGCTTCCCTAACCCACTTGATGATGAAAGCTACAATCGTGTCTCAACTGGATAAGAAGCTTTTTAGGTGCTCGTCCTTCAGAAGAGCCGTTAGTGATGAAACTACGGCATGACCATCAGTTTTGAAATCTCTCGCTTCACCCAGTTTGAAATATTAGGACGATGCCATAGTCAAAACTCGTCCTGGACCAAAAGTGTAATCGTGAAGCTAACATTTGGAGAGCTGCGAATATGCTTTTTCCATAGAGGAAAACTCTCTGTTATTTTGCCACACTATATTATAGCTTCCAGGCTCTTCAAGACGGACTATTTGGCAAACACCTACAGCAAGTGGAAGTGGGCGATGACGTGGTATTAACTGCAATTGCACTATGGCAGCTCAAAAAGAGCGTTCCTCACCACAACCTGGATTAGTGGTGGTTCCATAAGCTCTACGAATGTTTTGAGATTCTGTGGTTGGAAAGCGAAAGGAAGGCTTTTAACCGAAGTTAAACCAGTTGCAGATCGTTTTGAAGCTTCTGATATAGCACTGTACTTTGAGAAGGATTAATTAGAATGTCCTCAAATATTGTCCTGATTCAGCTTTTAAATACTGACAGCAATAATGTTCTCAATGATTGTCATTATCATTATATTTATTGGAAGACCCCCACCCCCCGCCTGTTGTTTTTTTTTATTTTTTATGATATTTAACTGTCTAAAGCAGTTTAATTATGTAAACTGTTTATGATTGAATGTTCGATGCTTTATTTAAATCAGAGTTATTGAATAATCTAAGGATTGAATCCACACTGTCAGAACTTTAAATGTTCCGGTAGTGCACTTTCCCTTTAAGAGCACATGTCAGAAAATGTATTTATTGAAATGAAAGGTTTTTTTTTTTTGTATTATTATTTAATCAAACATCTTGATTGTGAACTAAAGCACTAAAAACCTCAAAAGCAAAAACCAAACAATCTTCCACAAATTCAGACAAGTTTTTAGTTTATTTGGTTTTATCGTCAGTGCAATGTGTTTGTGTGTATCGAACATGACCCTAAACGTCTTACTTGCTCAGTCAAACCTCTGCTGCAATTTCTCTAGTGATATTTTATTTATACAGCAAGGTTTGCACTTCTATTGTATAGCTATTATACACCATCAATAAAGATATGCTGAAACATTTTAGTCATCTGCATGTATTTTTTCCATCATTTTGCATAGTTTATATTCTTAGCCAATATATTTGTCTTGTCTTCCAGACCAGTTTTCTTTTAATTCACCTCACCTCACAAGCAAATCTGCACAAAACATTGAGACTTGTCAAAAATGTATTTTGTCTTGTGCCACTAGCTGATTTCTTTTTAAATTAGACTGGTAACGCTTTACAAACACAGTTCATGAATTATACATAATATTGTTTATTCATAATACATTTATGTTAATTTTTACAATGAAATATAGTGTACTGTATGTAGAAGTGATCATGATCCAAGCCTAGTTTAAAATACCTAATACATTAACTAGTGCTCTAACAAAATGTTGTTGTCAAATCATATGCGTGTCTCCCTTTCACTCCTCCCTTTATACTCTCACGTCAGTCATTCCTGCCAGTACATGCTTGTTTGCTTCCAGCCAGTTATTTCACAATTGAAAGTGAAAGTACGCTCTCATGTAAACATGTCACTGTAACACTATCCCGCTGAATCCTCCAATTGCATGATTGTGATGTCACTAGGGAATCCCCGGCTGTTCACAAGGAAATTATATCAATGTCCAGATCTCGCACCATGTTGTCGACTCATTCCCCATTAACTTTTAATTAAAGTTATTTTGAAACATTTTAGTTTCAATATTATTGCATTTTTCATTATTAATCTGGGATTTAAAATTCCATGTGAATATGAAAATAAAGGATTCAGAAAAATAAACTGAAGAAAAAGTTATTACATAAAATGAATAGGATATAGACCTATTTCTAGGTCATTAATCTTAAATAATCAATTTTGTATATGTAACTTATTTTACAGATGATCAGAAGGGACATTCTTGATATTCTCAAAATGCTGATAATATAATTTGTAATTATTTTTCAAAAATTTCAAAACAAAAGCATTTTCATTAATGGTCTCCGACTTGCGACTGTGACAATTAATTTTGACTCCTCAAAATTGTGAGATATAAACTCACTTATTATGTGCAAAAGTTTATATCTCACAATTCTCAGTGAAAAACAAGTCGCAATTACCTTTTATATTTTTTATCCAGTGGTGAAAACAAGCTTCCATTTTTATATATATATATATATATATATATATGAATTGAACCTTTCACAAACATATTTAGATTTACCTTTCACTAAACATATTTAGATATACGGGAAATTGCAATGGAAGATGATTTCAATATATCTAAATATGTTTAGAGAAAGGTAAAACTTCCGAAATCTCCGTGTAAACAATGCGTGACGTCGACGCGCGAAAGATCACTTCCGGCGTAACAATCACTTCCGTCACGGTTCAGTTCGGTTCAGTTGGACTTCTGATTCAGATCAGTTCGACGGCTGTTAAAAAGAGGTAAAAACTATATAAATACTGTTCGTTTTCTCACACAAACCGCTCGTTTCGTGTCTTAGGCCATCAATGTATACTTACATTCACGAGTCATTAAATCATGTTTAATTTTGACTTCTCTGTGCATGCTCTTTGAGGTGAACCAAGGGAGGACCCGCTTAACCTCCAGTGTATGACTGACAGACAACAACTGTTTGACCAAAAAATGTCAAAATTGAAAATCCTGTGGAAACAAAGACACCTACATCTTGGATCCCCTTGAGGTAAGCTAAAACATATCATAAATTAATTTCAAAGTGAACTATCCCTTTAATATATTTTTTTGCCAATTTCATGAAATAATTAAAAAAAAAACATTAATAACAGAGTAGACTAAATAACAAGGTAGACACGTGATATAATAATTGGATGGATAAATTACTCTGTTGTGAAGTAAATACAAATGTAATTTCTACCTGAATGAGTCAATTCTTATATTAGTACTCAATTCAAGCTTTTAGAAATGAAAGTATATAAACATTATAAAATTAAGTAAAACCTACTTAACTTTTTGATACTGGTGTTTCCATCATGCACTGGTACTTGAATAATTAATAAGGTTGCATTTTCACTGTTTTCCATCTGCATTTATATGGTTTGGTTTTTTAGATTTTGTAACTTGTTCTAAGTAAAGCATAAAGCATACACTTTAAAAGCATGGCTTAATTCTGTTTTATATTGTTTGAGTAAAATGTAGGCCTCCTTTAAAAAGAGTATTAAAATGTAAACTTAAACTTAGACACTATTAAACACAGATTGCTTATCCTAAGTATACTCAACCACGGTACTGGAATCTCTGTAGTAAACGCTTTATTAGCAACATGAAATTAATGTCAGTGATCAACAAAAAAAAAAAAATCCAACAAACACGACCTTTTGTTTACACAAAAGCGAGTTTCTGCCATGCAATAAAAAAAGTATAAAAGGTAGTTGAGTCTTTTTATCTCAAAATTCCCCTTCTTGAACTGGCACTTTACCGTGGTGGAGGGGTTTGAGTACCCGAACAATCCTAGGAGCTATGTTGTCCGGGACTTTTTGCCCCTGGTAGGGTCTCCCAAGGCAAACAGGTCCTAGGTGACGGGTCAGAGCGGTTCATAAACCCTTTTTAAAAAAAAAAGGACCGTGAGGTCACCCGTCATGGCGCAGCCAGGGCCCTACCCTGGAGCCAGGCCAGGACTGGGGCTCGTTTGCGAGCACCTGGTGGCCAGGCCTCCCCCCATGGTGCCCAACCAGGCTAGTATAGTAGTACTATAGTCTAGTAGGTTCCCATGTAACCGTTTGGCATTTTTCTGTAACCTTTTGTTTTGGGACCCTAATGGTGTCTATTTAAGAATTTTTGATGTTGCCAACTAATGTCCCATGGGGAACGTGGCAAAAAAAATGCAGATTTTTCATATCTCCTGAACCACAGAACATACAAAGACAAATGAGCCTACTTTTTCATATAATTTTGACATCATAAATCAAATGGAAAGGTCACTGACATGGTAAAAAACAGCAAAATAACACATTTTAGGCCCATACCGCTGTAATATTTGATATTTTGTTTGACAATAGTTTTCTGCATTAGTCCCGTTTGTCATAAAACCATGAATGTGGCTTCAAATCATGTGAATTATTGAGATACAATGTGCTATTTCTTTTATAAGCATAGGCGAAAAACTGGGCAAAAAGTCTCATAGACTTAACATTGCAATAGACTTTGGTGAGTTGGTGATTTTTTTTTTTTATCACTTTGGCTCTGGACAGGGATTTCATAGAAACATATGGGTTACCATATTTTAAGAGACTGGAAGACTCTGTAAGAACATATCTAACAATGGGATGTAAGTTGTACCGTTGGGGGCCAAGAGCTGCCCAAAGTTTCCCAATCGACATACTATGGTGAATGGACAGCCCATGAAACAGGGATTGCTAGTCTACATACTATACTAGTCAACACTTTGTAATTAGTACATCAGTGCATGCTGTTAGAGCAATACATAATGACAATTTGTTTCAATTTCAGGTTCCCCCCCTGGTGATTTACTCACTGAAATTAAGAGTATTTGCTTGTGCAATCTAACATGTTGTGTATGTCCTCTGTGTGAAAGAGGTTTCCTTAGAATAGATGAGTAATGTGCTAGGCATGGAATTACAGGGTTAATCCAAAAACGAAAATGGTCCCACAATTTACTCACCCTCAAGTCAGGTGACTTTCTTCTTTCAGACAAACACAATCGGCATTATATTAAAAAAATTCCCTAGCTCTTCCAATAACAGAAGTGACTGGTCCTTTGTTTTTGAATCTCCAAAAAGCACTAACCCTTTAAATATAAATCAGTAAATCATAGCTGATGATTTCTAGTAGGCTACGAAACATGATGCTTTACACTAATATACTGAATGCAGTTTCTGGGATGTTTTTTTTTTTTTTTTTTTTTTTTTTTTGGTATACCCAGTAAAGGTCATGATCTTACTGCCTTACACAATCTTTTTTCTACAGTATGTCTCTAGGCTTGCTTGCGTTCCCCAATAACAAGTACTATATGTAACTATCAATGGGTAAATCAGTAATGATTATATATTAAAGAGTTTTTCCAATTATTAAATTCACTTTAACAATAAAGGGTTTTAGCTTGTCCACTGTAAAAGTTTCTTAAATTACAATGTTAAAAACGATGCAGTTCTTTGATTTCAGGTCAGAATGTCCACTCTTTAATGTTCACCCTGTTAAATTAGCAACCCGGTCTCACCCCAAGACGTCATATAACTGACGTTTTGGGACGTCTTTTGACCATACGTCAATATTTGCCTTTTTAGGGCCCCCTTAAACGTCGGTAGATGAGGTTATGGGATCCTAACTCTACCCCATACCTAAACCTAACCCTAAACCTAACCAGTCACTAACTGACGTTAAAGGTAAAGCGTCAGTTGTATGACGGCCCGGGATCGCCATCTACCGACGTTTAAGGGGGCCCTAAAAAGGCTGATATTGACGTATGGTCAAAATACGTCCCAAAACGTCAGTTATATGACTTTTTGGGATGAGACTGTGTTAAAATTAGAGGACAGTCTATATAGTGATTGTGAAAGTAATTTATCGTTAAAGTTGAAGAAGTGGTGTATTCAACGTTCTTTGGTAATATTTTACAAAATAGTCATCGTCCTTGGTGTGAACCTGCCTTTAGTCATGGAACAAAAGGTTGTTGACGAATGTTTTTCATCATATAGTTTTCATTAACAAAATTAACATGGTAAAATATCAAGTATCTGCATATTCTAACTTAATACTGAAGAACATCTCTCTCTCTCACTAGAGAAAGGGGCGATTATCCATTAGTTAATCAATAGCATAAGCATTGTTCTCTCAGACAGATAAAAAAAAAGGAAAAATAGGTTGCCAATCATACTCAGATGGCTGTTAATAGCTGAGTGACCCGTTTAAGTAAAGTATAAGGTTCAAGTAAAGATTCCCAGGCTCGACAAATCACATGAACTGTGGATTCAATACATTTCATTGATTAAAAACATGCAAATATTGTCAGCTTATGTCTACACTTTTTAGACCATAGGCACTGTTTCAGTGTTTTCATGTTCCTATGCAAAGGTTTTCTTGGCATCTGGTCTTGACCCAAGTAAGAAGGTGCATGTCTTGGTCTTGGTCCATTGGCTACTTGTAGAAACCAGCATCAAATATAAAGGCTTTGACACTGGTGTTCAGAATTGCCCATGGATCTACTCTCTCTTAGACCCACTAGTCTATTAAAATAATTGCTAAAGATTATTCATGTAGTATTAATCTATGAAAAACTACATAACACACAACAGAACAAAGTAGTCACTTTTGTATGCTCATCTTGACTGTTAAATTAATGATTAACTATTTATTGTAAACTGTTTAGAAGGAATTGTCTTTTTTTTTTAAGTTTTCTGTAACCATATAGAGGGTGTTACAACAGAAGTAAAATAAACAAGGTGTCTGAAAGAGAAAAAATAAATCAACAGAGCAGTTCCGCACATCAATATAGACCCTCGCCATTCACCATTTTAATAAGGTTTGCACAACCTATTTCAGAAAGGGAAAGGAAACTCCACTTAGCCATGTCTGACTTGCACTTTTCAAAAAGTGGAGTAAAAACAAGTCTTTAAGCGAACCGGTGATAAATATCCCCAGATTTTTAAACCCATCCAAGGCTTACTTAAAGGGGAATGAAGAACAAGAAAGAGATTTAGCCAATTGGTTAACAAAAAATAACTTGCTTTTTTGAAGGTTTAACTTGAACCCTGATAGGCAGCCAAACTGTTCTAAAACAGATAATATAGGGGGGAAAGAAGCTATGTATGTCGGAGATGTACAATGACCAAGCCATAGTGTGTGATGCCTTTAAATGCACAATGACTTTGAAGCCAGATGGCCAATGGCTTAATAGCTATATTAAATAACAAAGGTGAGAGCGGGCAGGCTTGATGTGTCCCCCGCTGAAGTAAAAGGGTTGGCGATCAAACAGCGTTGGTGCACAACGATGCAGACGGGAAAAAGCCGTATCCAAGAAATGAGTTTGGTGTCAAACCCAAATTTTCTCAAACTCATGATCCGCCAGTAAATGGGAACTAAATTTCTAAAGTGATGGGGAGATAACACTAAGAGGAAGATTAATATCAAGTGAGATGGGGGCGTGGTCCGGAACAACTATTGGGTGATAGCAACTATCTGGAGGATTTTTAAATCTCCAGGGGTCCAAAATTCCTAGATGAGATGAGCAATTAAAAACTACTTTAGCAGAATTAGATAGATAATTGGCTTGGAAGATGACCTGTGGAGAATTGTGTCTTGCACTAGGTTAAAGTCGCCTCCTATCAGTATATGATGATTATCGCAATTTGGAATTTTAGCAAAGAGGTTCATGAAGAATTGGTTATCGTCCCAGTTGGAAGCATACGACTCGGACTACTGAAAGGTTCTGTAACAAACCCGATACTATGACGTAGCGGCCATTGACATTCTGAAAAATATGTGCTGGCTCAAACAATATATTCTTGGCCGAGAATTTCGAGTGAAACACATGACTCATCGAAGGCTTTTTTATTCTTTGGATATCTGATGTTTTAAGATGTGTTTCCTGTGTTTCAGCTGCTGCGTTATTACCTTACCAATCTTAATGGCCTTATTCATTCCTTTGGTATTCCATGAAACCAGGCGCACACCGTTACTCTTCCTTGACGCATGACTAGCCATCTAGAACGATGCATATTGCTGTAACTGGAACTGCTTGGCCTTCTGCAACGGAGAGATAGGAAAAGGAGACGAGAGAAGAAAAAAAACCCCAAACAAACAAAAAAAAAAACTTGTGACCTCATCAGAAACATTCCCCCAAAACACGAACATTGTCTGAGCAACACGGCTCAACGCTTTACAGCAGTACAAGACTTCCAAAGTCTAATTCCCACCACCTTTGAATGTCAACCCCCCCCTTTTGTAGTGAAAATTTCAAGTGAACAACGAATGGGTCATAATCCAACCCAGTCATATATATTCGAATAGGCACATATAATATCACTGCAAATTCTTACAAGCAAGGATGGTACATGGTACAATAGAAGGCACAAAACACACATCCATTTAGGGTAACACTAGTATTTAGTCCAGCCTGCATGTAGTTTAAGAACCAAGCAAAATGAATACAAAGAAAACAAATGTAATAAACCAAGTACTGCCTATCACACAATGTGGGGGATTCCAGTGCGTCCCCAAATACTTCCGCAAGTAGTTCTGAGAAGAAGATGGATGGTCAGGGCCCTTCAATGGATTCAGATAATCCAATAATTCTTACGTTATTTCGCTGGCTACGTGACTCGACATCCACGACTTTCAATTTTGTGTTGCTCTCTGTTAGGGTAGCACAAGTCGTTTCCAAGGCTTGCACGCGCTCATCCTGTGCATTAACGTGTGTCTCGAGCGAAGCGTGGTCCGTCACGGCAGCTTGAATTTGGTCTAGCTTTAGAGTGTTGAAACGGCAGCATTAAAGTCTGCAGATAAAGCGACCCGGTGTTCCTCAAGCAGGCTAGCGATGGCTGCAATGTTATCCTCTTTGCCGTCGTCTCCACTTGCCTCGCTTTCTGGTCCTTTTTGCTTTGTTTTGTAGTCTTAGCTGCCATAACTTGATGCCAAAATGTATATGCAACAGAGATTTTGTCCCCTTGGTAGTGAAATAGAAGAATAGCAGGGTTTTAAAACTATTATAGACAGAAAAAGAGGGAGCTGAGAGGGACCAAACTGGAAGTCTCAACCCGATCTCACGGGAATTCATACGAATTTTACGAGGTGGCTAATTCGTAACAATTCATACGACCTCACTCGTACAAATTACTACGATTTTGCTAAATCGTACATATTTTACGAATTGGCCAATTCGCATGAATTCGTACGAATGACCTACCCCTGACCCCGCCCCTAAACTTAACCATCACGTGGGTTTAGACAAATCGTATGAATTCGTAGGGGGAGGTCGTACGAATTAGCCACTTTTTAATCACTCGTACGAATTGGTCGTGAGATAGGGTAGGAAGTCTCGGAATTGTCTTATTCTTACTTTGAACTGCCTTTCTTCTGTTTATATAAAAAGCAACACAAATTGATAGCTGAATTTATCTGAATGACGGTTAACTTCATTACCTTAACAGTGAGGTATCTTATCTCTGCTGCATGTGCTGTATAGGGTTAAAATGATTTGTTTCAGTTTAAGTGGGCCGTTGAGGCCAAGGTGTGTGTGGTATTTCAATCCTGCAAGATGTATTTACGATATTTAAGATGTAGTTATGCCGATACCAGACATTCAGAATGTTGTCGTTTTTTTTTTTTTTATAAATAATTTACCAGGAAGTACAAAAGGCCGCACAGAGAGAGGTGTGAGGGCACACACATACAAACACCACACACCCTTCCCTTAGGCTTAAGCTGATGTTATTGGGAGTAGAAGGTGCACATGCGATCCCGGGAGCACTTGGTCATTCATGCACATTACATTCACTCCAAATGTCATTCCATCCAGACATTTCACATATAATTATTGTCTAATGTTTTATTGTTGAGTTGTTTGTGATATATGTTGATCTAATCGGGATACTGGGAGGTGTGCCGTGTTCTGTTGAATAATGCTACCAACACTATATTTGCATTGTTTTAGGGTAGGTTTAGGGTAGTGGTAGTTAAGCTGTCAAAGCCTTCAATTAAGAACTATCAACTTGGCTGTTTAAGTAATTTCACCTTAAAGTTGCATTACAAGTTTAATCGTGTATAACATAAAAAGCTGAAAACTGCTCAACTTTTTTGTGGTGTTAAAGTAATGTAAAAATATATGTGGTCATAATTTATTGATCATTTCTTTTTTTTTTTACAGTGTATGTTTTTTTTTTGTTTACTGTGGTTATCTCTATTGCTTAATAAGTTAGTTTGAGTTGTGTTTATTTTGTTATGATGTTAAGTATATCTGGTTTATATATCTGAATGTGGGGATATGTTATAACTCGAGCAAACGTGCTATTGCAGTGGCGTGAACATATTTGTATAGTTATATTTATTTGTTTTTGTTGGTTTAATTTTTTTTCCTGTTGTGGGACTATACTGTATATCATTACTGCTGGATTCCTGTTGGATTGTCATTGCACTTCTAAATAGACAACACTGTACTCGGAAGATAAGGGTTGATCAATTTTATACTTTTGTGCACATTAACATGTACGTACAACATGTCCTCTTGACCTGAGGAGACCCAGCCTGTATAACAAGCTATACAAGGAAAACATCACTGCAACTCAATATTGTCAGTAGGCCTTATTTCAAGCCTTATCTTAATTTTCTGATGTCCTGGTGTCCTATTAATTGTGATATATTATTTTCTTTTTAAAATACATACAGTAAATGCGGTTTTCTTCAACCTTTCCCATTATACCTCACCTATTTAATTACAAAACAGTAGACTGAAGTTTGAGTTCTTCAAGAAATACTTTATAATAAGTTCAGTAATAAAGTATTTATAAGTCATTTGCAAACATAGTTGATTAACAGTTTATAAACTGTAGTTATCCATTAACAGTGTTGTGCAAGTTACTTCCAAACTGTAATACATTAGGTATTACTTGTTACTTTTATTTAAAAGTAATTCATTACCTTACAATATTACTGTCCCAGAATTGTAATGCGTTACATTACTCATGTATTACTTTTGAGTTACTTTCACCAAAATAACTAAGTAGAACTTAACTTTGGGGCTGTAACGATATGCAATATGAAACCGAAATCGCCATTCGCCACACGACTCAGATCCACGAACCTACAGAATCGCGACACACCTCTTCCAACTCCAGCGTTATTCTCCTTACCGTCCAGATCCAATGCTGCCTTATCTTTAAATTAGGCTATTAGTATTATTTGAAGTTAACATTATAAAATACGTAGACCTACACCACAAAACTAGTTGAGGATAAATTGTTTAAAATTGGGGGGGGAAGTCCAGTATTATGGACATGACATTTGCAGTCAAAACTTGAAATAAAAATTCTCAGAAAATACATGTATTGAAAATAGGCTACTTCCTTAAAGGACTCCAGAATTTTAGACAAATATCAGTCTATGTATTATTTTTAATATTAGGGAAAAGACACACATTCATGCGTGACAAAAAAATAGGAGGCAAAATATATTTTTTGTAATCATGTTAATTACACTGCAAAACGGATGAGGAAGGGTTGGCTCTCCAGTCTCCATAGAACTTAAAATATTCATTTTATTTTAGTTTTCGTGTTCGCATTTATGAGGAAAAAACAATGTTACAGACGCGACCGCTCTGAATTGGCACTAAAAGACTGCTTTAAAACTTTCACATAGTCTGCTGCCTTTAAGAAGTAAAAGCAGACAATACACTGTAATACAACTGTAATACAAGCCTCACTGAACATGTAACGAGTAAAATATTACTGAAAATTGATTAGTAATGCCTTACACTACTGCGTTACAGCAAAAAGTAATATGTTACTGTAATGTATTACTTTTGTAATGCATTACTCCCAACACTGTCCATTAATGGACTATCCAAACAGTGAGTTCTTCATTCATTGTCACTGTAATTAACAGATTATTATTGTTTAATTAACTCATTTGTAAAGAATTAGACAATGCTTTGTTAACTTATTAACCATAAATAGTTAACCAAAATGTCTTCAATCCCATCTTTACTGGACATAACAAGTTTACAAATACATTAAGCCTGTCATAGCCATTAAAAAAATGCATACATGAAATACAAATACTCAAATCACATTGTTAAAATACATCACTTAGGTTTAGGAAACAGAATGTACAGTTAGTACATTATAAAATCATTATTTCTGTAGAAAGTCCCCATAAAATATGGAAACCCAGTGTGTGTGCGTAATGTATTTTATGGAACTCTTAATACTAATGTAATTAATTGTTTAAAACACATAATTAATGACCTAATAACTATATATGGTTTATAAGTTAAGGCAACAAAGCATTATCTAACTATTTACATGTGAGCTAATTAAATAAAACTCAGTGACAATGAATGAAGAACTCACTGTTTGTATGTAGTCTAATTAAGGTATTAGGTCCAGTTTATCGACTTGATGAACTATGGACTAATAGTTGTACTGTGCTGACTGTGTTTGGATAGTAGAACAGGGGTTACTGTTTGGGTAGATCCTTCAGTGTGGGGGCGGTGCATGTGAAAGCGTGGGTTGGGTGTTTCTCTGGGCGGGTTCAATGGTTTGGCTGTTTGGTCTCTGCCTGATGAGGAAACACTGAGAATTCAAACAGTGATGATGAAAGAATTATCTGGTTGTAAAAAAGGGTTTCACTATATATGATGCAACAACAAAGAGAATTCCCCCAGACATTATTGTTCACCCGCTCACTCCCTCCCTGTCTTGCCTCTGCCCTCCTCACCCACACTTGTTTCTGAGTAAACTGTTGATGCAATCAATTATTCAACATGCATAGCTGAAAGTAATACTGAATAGTACTATTAAAACTAGTAGTGCCTACCACCAGTGAATGCATGATTTGATTTTAAATAGTATACAAATATATTGTACCAAAAGTGTGTAAACACAACTTAACCTGCAGGGTTCACAGGCTAAAATGTGAGATGATGCATTGTGGGAAATTTCACACATTTATTATGTTGAGTATGTATACAGCATTGCGTTCAATTTTTGTAACTGTACTTTACAGTCATATTGTCTGACAGTAACCGTAACACCTTATCTTCTTGTGCTTCTGGCTTGTGAGAGTACATAAGCATGCAGAATCAGCCACAAAACTGAACTATTACTGAAATACTTCTTTTTTTTTGTTTGTTTGTTTTTAGACAGCTTCCCTTTTTTCTGTAGTCCCTCGTGATGTCTGTGCAATTTATGAGAAGGCAAAAGCTTTGTGGTCAATATAGGCTTCACTAAAAGACTCGAATAAGAGCCAAATGTAGTTTCTTTTTGTAGTCCTGATCACATGAACGTACTGCGTAATTTATTACAGTCAGCATCACATGATGTTGATTGCAATGCTGCAATTGCAGAGATAAGAATGGGGGGGGGGGGGGGGGGGGACTCTTTCACCCTTCCAGTAAACCTACTGTATAAAAAAAAGTATTGCACTATACTTGAGATATTTGTTTGGCGTGTGTTAAACACTTCAAGGTACAGCCTGTAGGTATCCACATACCATCAACAATGATGTGTATACTTTAACGCTTTCAAGACTTTTGTTCATCTTCAAAAAACTTTTAATGAAACCTGAGAGATTTCTTTCCGGTGGAAAGTTAATTTCACCAAAAACTTTGACGTGTAAATACTTCAAGGCATTGTAAAAAAAAAAAAAAAAAATCTATATGAGTTTGCCAAGTCTTCTGAAGACATTGGTTTACACAGTCTCATGAAAGTGCGTATCTATACCATGATTGTCATTACTAGTGGCATTTATACAACAAAAAATTTTGTTTTTTTTGTGAGCATATGCTACGCACTGAAAACCCCTCGGATAGGTTTAGGGGGAAGGGGGTGGGAAGTTCGTAGTTATTATACGCCAAAAAGTGCGTATCATATGCACGCGAAAAATATATACGCAAAAACTATTTTTGGCGTATAAATGGCACGAGAAATGACATTCGTGCTGTAGATACGAACTTTCATGAGATCGGGCTCAGATCCCATTTAGGTGTTCATGCACAGATAAAACGTGCATAAAGCACACCAAATAGGGTCAACTGAAATGCGCTTGCTTGACACACATTCATTAAATTTGATGTGTTCATTTTCTGTTTGCTGATCAATTTCTATATTTGAATGAAAGCTTAAATGGAATCTGTTCATAAGTTAAAGCGATTTGTGTCTCGGGTTACTTTTTATAATGTCTTTATGAACCTTTTTGCAGTGTTGCAAAGTTTTCAACATTTTATTACGTTTTTTTTTTTTCTTGAAAAAAAAAGGTTTCATTAAGGTTTCATTAAATATTATATGAGGGCAGTTGCCAGCCAGACAATTTTATGATCCCCAAAATATATATATAAAAAAGAGTTGTACGCAAGTCATTGTATGCTTTTATTTATTTATTTGTTATTTAGGAATAAATGAATAGATATGTATTTAATAAAAAAAACATTTGAGCCTTGTGTCATTGATCATAAAAATAGTTTAGAAGATTGAAGCTCTATGCAGGTGCCACTTGGTTCAATAATTATGGACTTCATACATTTTTTTTAATGACCAAATACTTTTCGGAGCCACTAAAATGTGCATAAGTTTTTGCTATCCATCCACAGATGTAGGAAAATAACCCAGTGTGTTTATTTGACACAAACCACCATGGTTGTGTACCTGTGCATATCTAAAGGTGAACAGCCTGGATGGCTGTCTTCTTTTATAATGCCATAAAACAGTTTATGGGATGTAAAAGAGTTTCTCCTCTCCTCTACACGGAGTTCCTGATTAACAGTTTTGTATTCATGCACTATGCCTTCCAGCATGCGTGGGTGGGTGTGTGGGCAATCCCAGCTTTCTCTCTCTCTCCGCTGTCCCGACTCATTGGAGGCATGCCATAGCGGCATGCTACTCTTCGTCTGGTTTCAGTAAGGGAACTCTCTGAATGAGTGGGCAGATCCCCTGGTATAAAAGAGGCTAGGAATATGAGGAGATGCTCATTCATCATTTCACTCACTCACTCAATCCTTCAGAATGGCAACAGCTGCCTTCATCTGTGACATGGGGAACTCTGAGAAATCTGTGCGCAGCCTCCAGCTCACGCAACGGGGCTGTTCCTACACCCTCCTCCAGGTCCTTGTGGGTGTCCTGGCGGTTCTCGTGCTGGCGATGACTGGAGGCATTATCTGGATGAAGATGTCTCAGGTAATCAGGCTGGGTCCTGTTTTTATAGTACTGGGTGAAGCTTTAAGTGTAAAATATGTAAGGTATACTCTGGATAAAGAATAACAGTAAGATTGGGATTGAGATATGAGCTCTCACTTAAATGGAAATTGATTTACTCATGACCCTTATGTCATTCCAGAACACTTTATTGGAAAATGTCTCAGTATATGTTTGTCTATATGAATAAAGTCGTGGTCAAATGTTGTTTTGGACCCCACTGAATTCATCATATGGACAAAAACAATAGAAACGGTCTCAAAAGCATAGTTTGCGTTCAGTAGAAGAAAGTGAGTCACACTGGTTTGGAAAGACATGAGGGGGAAGTAATTGATGACAGAATTTTATTTTGAGGGTGAACTGTATCTTTAAGTCTAAATATAACATATAATAGTGAAATGCATGAATTGAGACTATACTGCTTTTGTTCTTGACTGCTGAAATTCTTCAGTAAAAATCTGCAATATTCAATCCAAATCATGCAGCTGCAATATATGATCAATATACAAGAATGCAGAAATATTAAAAGTTCAGCTTTGTTTTAATTTAGCTTTATTTGATTATTTATTAAATTCTACAGAATTGCCCAGAGAGGAATTGCCCAGAGAGGAATTGCCCAGAGAGGTATTGCCTAGAGAGCTGGACGATGGGGTTCAAACGTGAGTATTTAATGTCAATGAACTAATCCAATCAGAACATAATTCGAAATGGCATAAGTCAATGTTTCTGTCTTTGTTTCGCTTCACAGGAAATACCTTCATAGAGACAGGCATCATTTTACCTAGAAGCGGGGAATATAAGATCCGTGGCCACATCTCCATAAAATCCACCAACGATGACTGCATCAAATCATTCAAGCTGCTTGAGAAACTAGAAAATGGAACTGAGCGACTTATCCTGCAACAACCTAGTAATACAGAAGTTATAAAAACTGTAAACCTTGAGGAAGGATCTGGACTGAGAATAAAACTGAACTGTCCTGAATTGGAGATTGATGAGGAAAAATCATACTTAAAAGTTTATCAAAAGACTTGCTCGTGACCTCGATGAGAACACATCCAAGCTATTGCTGGTATCCGGCCCAAATGATAAATCCTCTCTTTATGTTATAGAGATTTACATGCATCTGAATAAACAGACACCTACTATCAGTATCAGTGTCAAGAGCTTAGAGGGATCCTGACAAGGCCTACCTGTGAAATGTGTGGATTAGCTAAATGTTTCATGCTTTGTAAAGTTTCTCAATGTAACTGGGTAAAGCTTTGGTTTGTTCAAAAGTGTGAGTGTGTTACTGTGTACCTCCACTCACACTATATACATATATATATATTTAAATATTAAATAAATAAATCATTTAAATCTATTTTTAGATAATTGTTGATCGTATTTGCATTATATTATTGTTGGTTTCTTTTTTGGGTCTATTGATGTTTGTATTGCACCTATGGTGTCCACAATTTCTATTTTGTAACCGTCTGAACCTCTATTCATTACACACATTATTAAATCATTTGCCAGACCCAAGCACCTTTGTTTGCCTCTCCTTGTGATTTACAAATGATTCATTTAGCATGTTAAACTAGCTTTATTAAATATTAAACGATATGTCAATATATGCAAACATTCTTTAAAATATCTTATTTTGTGTTCAAAAGAAGCAGCAACCTCACATGGGTTTGGAACAACATGTGGGTGAGTAAAATGATGACAAAATTTACATTTTTGTGTTAACTGTCCCTTTAAGAATCTGAGCAACCTGTGCATCTGGCATACGTTTGTTTGGTTGGATTTTCAGTTTTTTGTTATTAACTAATTACATTCAATTGAATCAAATAATCATTTATCACATTTCATTTAACCATTTTTTTTTAAAGTATTCTCTGCTCTCATGACTTATGAAGGGAAGTTTCCATTTCCATTTTTAACATCATAGTACAATGTTGTGACGCGGCGGACAAGTAATTACCTGTAACTTGTAGTAACTTGTGCAATCCAGCCGAGCATTAAAGCAGACGTATGAAGTCATTGCTTCACCTTTTGCTTTCTAAACTCTCACAGCTTCCTCTGCAAGCTTGGTATTGCTGGCGTGTGGTAAGGATCTTACATTGACAGAAATATTTCACATTTCCAAGAAATCGTAGGTGTATATTATTTGTCATCAATATTTCAACATTCAGGCGTCATCTAACTGATGCCTTGGGAAGCATTTTGACCATGCTTCAATATCTGACGCTTTAGGCCCCCTTTAGCATCAGTTAGATGACGCCCTAGGACCGCGTCATGTTGGCGCGCCTTGGGGTGAGAATGCGTTGCAGCGATATTGAAGCATGGTGAAAATTGTCAGTTAGATGACGCCTTGGGATGAGAATGCGTTGTAATATTGGTGTTGACTTAAAGGGGTGGTTTACTGCTTTTTTTCTTTGCATGATTGTGTTTATGGGGTGCAATATAACATGTATTCGTGGTTTTTCTTTTTTTAAAAGTCTTATTTTTCATAAATTTCACCTTTGTCTGAAGCCGCTTTCTCCTCTATCCCCTGAACGAACGGTTTACTTCCTGATTCTATGAAACCACACCCTCAGAAACAGGCAGTGGGCTCAGATTGGTTAGTTTGGGCCGGTGTGTTGTGATTGGCTAAACTGTTGTCCGGATACTTCATGCCCATTACCTTTTACAGGCAAAAGTTGCATATGTGTTCCTGTCAAATGTAAATTGCAGTATCAGTATGAGCCAGAATCAGACCCAGAAAGCGGCGATGAAGAGAGGCTGAATGGTAGACATTTCTGAATGGTAATTTGCCTATATATATATTTTTTTTTTAACTTTATACACATTTGTCTTACACAAAATGGCATTGAACTGACTGGCTACAGTATACACAAACAGCATTGGCACTAGTTTACGTTCTTGATCAAATCGAAAAGTAACACCATAAAGTATATATACATTTACAACATTAGTACATATACAAAATTCAGGTCCAAAAAGTTTGTACGCATTTGTCGTAGACACAAAATAGCATAACTAGTAGCCTAATGGCAATAAAGCCAGCGCTGGCATTTGATAAAACTAAAACATTACGTCGGAAATTCTACATGCAAATACATTTAAAATGATTAAGTCTTAGCCTACTTACCGTACTGCACTATATAGCAAAAAAAATGGAAAAATGCATAATTAAAAATAAATACTGAGTGACAAACAAACCTTATCATAAAATGCATGTGTTTGTTCACTCTGAGTTTTGATCACACAGTTTGAATGTTCTTACCTTATTTAATGTATCTGAGGTTAATTGTCCATTGTCGCTTTCAATATGGCTATTAAGGTCATGCACAGTGTTGGGTGTAAGTAACTAAGTAATTACTGTAATTTAATTACTTTACCCTTTTACTTATATATTTTTTCCTGTAATTTAGGCTAATTTAACACACTCTCATCCCAAGAAGTCATATAACTGACGTCAGTCATTTACCTGACAGATAATAATTTTGATAATTTAATTGCAAAATAATTTATGCAATTGTATATTGTTTATTTGACAGAATTTAGAGCAGTTTCATGTCTATCCTCGTATTGTTCAACAGGTTGAAGTTGATATATGATTTGGAAAGTAATAAGTAATCAATTACTTTTAGTAGAGTAATTACTACAGTAATCTAACTATTGACAATGTAATTATCTAGTAATTAATTACGTTTTTAGATTAACTTTAGAGTAACAAAATGTTATGGAAACTCACACTAAATTATTTTAACTTAAAATAAAGCAGATAATAATACCCTGATATTACCATTGTCATAGTTTGTATGTTGCTGTTCCAGCCATGAGGTCACTGAAACAGAAATAGATAAGTATTTTCCACTCTGTCATCAGTGGTTGAGAAAGTTACCACAAACTCTGCTGCATTTAATACTACCCACTCTATAAGACATGTGGAAATATTATTCTTAATGGGATATCATTTAATTTTTCCATTTGATACTTTTATCATAGGCCTACTGTTGATTTTAAAAATACAATTTAAATGGCGTTGAAACCTTAAATTGACATAAAAAAAATATTCTTCAAAAAAAAAAACATCTACTGTTGTGTTCCACAGAACAAAATAAAGTCATTGGCTGTAGGTTTTAAACAACATGATGGCGAGAAAATGATGACAGGATTTTAATTTATGGATGACTTATTCTTTTAATGCTTTATTGTTTGTGTCTTTACTGGCGCTCCACCATTAATATAGTCATTTATTTATTTTGTGTGTGTCCTGTATGTAATATGTAATATGTTTTGAAGCTCTCACTGTCTCGATTACACTGGTAGTATAATCCAGCCTTAACCTTTGTAATCTAACATCATACATTTTATGGCTTAGAGTTATAAAACGTCTCTATGTCTTCATGACACTCCAGGTCAAGACCAAGTTGAAACACTGAAGGACTGGTAGAAAGAGAAAGTCACTTGATCTTTGACTCTGTTTTCCAACAGCACAGAATCTGGCGCAATGATTTTGCTCTGCGCTAGAAAAAAATCGTCATGCAGATATTTCTATTATACTAAATGGCCAACTGTAAAGTGTAGTGCTCAGAATTGTACAAGTACTCAAACAAATAAAAAACATGTTGTCGTCTAACATGCTTTCTCTTGTATACAGTACATGTGGGAATGCAGGGAAAACTGAAGAATGCAGTGACACGCTTGCAGGTGATGCAATAAGTGCAGCTGTGTCTGGTTTCGTCATAACTCCTCCTCAGTATTACAACCTTTTTTTTTCATACTCATCCATAATGAAGCAAATCTTAAATGAAAAGTGTTCGAAGAGGCTGTTTCAAAGCTCAGGAGACAGACAGTTGCTATCAAAATTAGTCAACCCCCTTGACCTGCAGGACATTTTGATTTTTGATTTAATTTTTTTATAATGAAAACAATTCAACAGAGGCATCAGTAAAAGTGTATCAAGTTTATTAACACACATTTGAGAAATTCTTAGAACGAAATGTTCAAGAAAGAAAGCAATTCTAATTGGTTCTAAAAAATAACGAACAAAATTATTCAACCATTCACATTTATTCAATTAAAATGACCCAAAAGTCAAATTTTGTACAAAATCTTACATCCTTTATAACCTCCAGTAAACTCTCCATGTAAGTGCTTTTAGCATATTATGTTCTTCTTAGTCAAGAGTGGTATTCAGCACGATGCTTATCTAGTGTACTACTTATAACTGTAAAAAAAGAAAAAGAAAAGTGGCCTCACATTTTTAAGTGCAATCAATTTAGATGTTTAAGTAATTTCAACTTAAATGACATTAAATTGACCAAAATTTTTTTTATTGCGATTTCACTTTTTTCATTTGAAATAGTGTGTAATATTGCTGTTGGTGCATGAACAGTATCTGCAAAGTTGCAGCGCTGAAAGTTCAGAGATATCGTCATCATAATGTGTCGGTGTCTTTGTCATGACAACTTGACATAAAATTAAGTTAAACTGTCATGTGGCTGGCTTTAACATTGGCTGTCATGAACAAAAAACAGCCAATGTCAAACAAATGTTTCAAAAAAAATAAAAAAAATAAAAAAAACGACTTTATTCGACCACTCCATTTCTTCCTTGTTGGCCTTAGACGAGAGTTCAAGAGATTTCCACGACGCATGCGCGAGAACTGAACTGAAGTAGTAAAAGATCGCAGTTCTCGCGCATGCATCGTGGAAATCTCTTATCTCAGGCCTACAAGGAAGAAATGGAGTAGTCGAATAAAGACGTTATTTTTGTTTGTTTTTTTCTCACAAAAATGTATTCACGTCACTTGATAAACTTATTCTTGAGCCACTGTAGTCACATGGAATATTTAAACATTTTCTTCATTGACTTTCTGGGGCATCAAGTTCCTATCTCTTAGGCAGCCTAGGTGGCAGTGATCCCCCTCTCAAATTTAATCAAAAATATTTGTGTTCCGAAGACGAACGAAGGTCTTACGAGGTTGGTACAGCAAGGGGGTGAGTAATTAATGACTTAATTTTCATTTTTGGGTGAACTATCCCTTTAAGTTTTGTAAGCTCAAATGCTCGCCTTCTTCTGTTCTCTGATGCACGTTTGAGACTCTCCTGTTCAAACTCGTTCATCAAAATGAACGAAACTTTCCGAGTCGTTTGGTTCATTCAACGAACGAAACGAACGCATCACAGATCACAGAGCAAGGCGAGCATTTGAGCTTATAAAACTTAAACTTTGTTATCTATTTATTAAATGAGCGATCGTTTCGCTTGATAAGACCCTTATTCATCGTCTGGAATTGTTTAAAGCCCTTTGAACAGTTTGCAATTTGCACTGGAACTGTCTTTTGGACCTTGAACCGTTTGGTTACCAGTAAAGTGCATTATATGGAGAAAAATCCTGGAATGTTTTCATCAAAAACCTTCATTTCTTTTCGACTGAAGAAAGAATGACATGGACATCTTGGATGACATGGGGGTGAGTAAATTATCAGCAAAACTACTCCTTTAACTGTGTTTTAACAATTTCTTATTATAGCATCCAATAATTGTCAGTAGTAAGTTAACAGCAGCTGAATAATTATGACAGCTGTATTACAAAAAAAAAAAAAAAAATCATATAACTCAAAGCATTACATATTGACATTTTCACTTTTAATTTGCCACTAAGATGTTATAGATTTTTATTTTACCCTGTATCTTCAGAAAAAAGCCTACATTTGCAGCCCATTCTCACCCCCAAGGCGTCACTTAACTGATGCCTTGGGAAGCATTTGGACATGCTTCAATATCTGACGCTTTAGGCGCCCTTTAGCGTCAGTTAGATGACGCCCTAGGATCGCGTGTACCCTACCCCCACCACACACCTAAACCTAACCGCGTCCTCTAACTGACGCTTTCCTTTAGCGTCAGTTAGATCAGGGGTTCTCAAACATTTTGGTGCCAGGGACCCCTTTCAGGGGAAAAAAAATTCCAAGGACCCCCCTCATATTTATAACAGTTATTGAGCACAAAGTTAATGTGTGAGCGGCAAATGAAATATTTTTGCACAAAATGAATGGTCTCCACCCAGGGTACTATGCAGGAATTTCTAGCCTACTGAGGTAACGAAAGTGATCTTGCTAGGAATCACTTAGGATCCCTCACTTAGGAATTTTTGATGTTCTTGATGTTCTACACATGTGCATTTTAAGGTGTTTTAAGGCCCCACAATTGGATAACTATAGATTTAGTAGAAGCATGTCAGTCAGTGGCATACATTTTTTTTTTTTTTTTTTTTTTTTTTGATGTCACGAAACACAATCACATATTCCAATCAGGAATGGCCTTAAAAGAGAAATGTTTCAATAATTAGGCCTATTCTGCACACAAATAAAGCCCATAAGCCTATAAATACAATGATAATGGCATTATGTTTAATAGGTGCGTGCGTTGTTAATTTGAGCTACTGTAATTAGCTAAAAAAAAACATACAGTATATGTTAAATATATGAATCCATAATGTTAATCTCATGGGCACAGTATGTTTCTATTGACCTGCTTTTTCCTTTGTTAAAGTTGAGCTTGATTAATACTTTGCAAACTGATTGTTTCAGTCGTTTTTTAAAACTTTTATCTAAAACAGCTGTTTAGTTTATGTTAATTAAGGCCTACATCTTATCTCGCACTTTATGACCGTTGACTGAAACGTCGTGCGGGGAACTTTGAGTTCAGTCCGACTCAAACATTTTGACATTGACGAGCTATCGTTGTTAGTCTGCTGAAGCACCTCAGACGAGAAGGTCAGTATCATCGCGATGTGCATCCTTGCAACCTCAGTTGTGGGTACGGCCCTGTCACTATGCACTTTTATTTTGATAATGATCAGACTTCTAATGTCAAATCTACAGTAGCAGTGCTAGAACTGACTATTGTGCGCGCACGCGAGACGCCGGCGCGCAATTACATGGGAATTTTTCCTCAGCAGTGGAAACAGGAATACTCTTATTTATGGTCATAGATAAGACAAGAGTGCATCATCCGAAACGGTAAAGTGTCCATTTTTTTATTTGTGTATAGGCTACATTATAAATGACTACAAAATGTCATGCCTTTTAAAAATACAGAAAAGAACCGGATGCGGGTTCATGCCGTCTCTCTGTCTCCTTTCTGGCGCACGTCCCGCAAAATCAACAGCAGCGAATAGTCTACTTGACGCAAAGACATAGATTATCTATCTATAGAAAACTTTAAGTGTCTACTTTGTATTGTTTTATGTTAAATGCTTTATATAAGTTACTTAGGAATAAACAGCATGTTTTCAGATGATAAAGAAAACATGACTCATAGCATGGAAAAAAACGTTAGGTTGTAAATTATTTTGCGGACCCCCTGGCTTTAGCTCGCGGACCCCCAGGGGTCCGCGGACCCCACTTTGAGAACCACTGAGTTAGATGACGCCGTAGGATCGCGTCATGTAAGTGACGCTAAAGGGCGCCTAAAACGTCAAATATTGAAGCATGGTCAAAGGTGACGCCTTGGGGTGAGAATGCGTTGACAGTCTCAAATTATTACAGTCTCAAAATTGTGATTGCAACTATGTTAGTTAATGCTTTAACTACTGTAACATTAAGTGTTGACCTAGTGACCTTGTCGTTAAGTGTAACCAAATTATTAGTAAAAAATCACAAATTCAAAAAATCAAAGCAAAAGGATTCTATAACACACATAATTCACTTTCCCTGAACAACAGCACTGAGACTCTTTAATTCAGCACAGACTACACATCCTTCATAAAAGTTCCACTGGCTCTCAGGGATAATAATAAAAATTGATTTTATTCACCCCATTGTATAGTATAACTATTTCACAGCTTGCTCAGACAAAAGATCTTCCATAGTTCAATTATTACAATCATTATTTCGCTGCATCTTAAAGAGTAATATTGAAATGTTTTTCATTTTTAAACAAAAATCCAAAGCAGAAATCATCTATCGGACATTCTCATGCAACATTTGCAATCTACTGTATCCAAGAACATAGACACTCATGTAAACTGAATACAATCCATTAACATTACACTGATAATTGAATATTAGGTAATAAAATACAGCTCTATGGATCAAAATTATTAAAAATCATTACTTCGGATCATAATTCATTTAATCAATGTCACATAGCTGACATATAATTTTCCGTTCTGATTAATTTGGGAAATTCAGCGGTGTTACGTGCGTCACAGGATGTCCAATTTCCACTCCATGCGAGGCGTTTGTTCACAAAAAGTAAAAAAAAACAAAATGTTCTGTATCATCTGCTTTCCTCCGCTGTCCTCAACTGATAATGGTCATACGAACTGGTACACTTTCCATTCCAATGAAAGTTTACTGCAACTGATTTAAAAAAAAAAAACGACACAGAGGTAAAGTAAATGTCTTCCTGTTTATTTTGTCCCCATCTGACTTTAGAAAAAAAAAAAACCTGTCATGTCTGAGCAGCCCTCTACCGCAAGGGTCAGCTGATATCCTGTGACTTCCTGTTTAGGCCTCGGCCACAGTTGTTTATATTGCTTTGCTTGAAGCTTGAGCTGATGCTTTTTGCATTCATTCATACTTATTTACATGAAGATGATGCATGTCCTAATCCACCCAGACATTTCCATGGGAATGACAACTTTATCCCTAGAGAAAGAGCAAGTGAATTTTGAATGTCTTTATTCTTGATTTATTTGCATGACCCGGAAAGTATTTGTGCAAGTCTTCTAATAATTGCAAAAATCTTTTAGCAACTTTGAAATGACAATCTTGGCTTTGTCTAATATATTTTGAATGAGCCTTAAAAAGCTAAACACAATGTTCTTCTGGTGTTTTTAGGAAAATCTCTTCTACTATCTCTTCTACTTTCTGCTTCTTAAAGGTCCCATGACATGGAGTTATTTTATTATTTTATAATGTTTCCTGGGTTGCCCTTATGTTAGTATGTGTTTTTAGATAAATGTCTCATTCTAAGGTAATAAAAACATAGTTCATTGAGTGAGGTCTTTATACACCACTGAACACATAGTTATTATGGATCTTATTGCATTTCTGTCAATTGATCCTTAGAAATATTACACATTGGACCTTTAATGTAAAAATATATTGCACAAACTGAAAAAAAAAATATGCAAAATAATCAGACTGACAAACAACGTGGTCACGGATCAAAATAATATAATAAACGTGAATCAAAAAATAGCAAGTATAAATAAAATATTGAAACACATTATATAATATTTTGCACAAAACTTTAAAATCTTTTAAATTATGTTTTCATTGGTTTTATTACTCATAAATTTTCATTTTCAATTGTCGTCTAACATGCTTTCTCTTGTATACAGTACATGTGGGAATGCAGGGAAAACTGAAGAATGCAGTGACACGCTTGCAGGTGATGCAATAAGTGCAGCTGTGTCTGGTTTCGTCATAACTCCTCCTCAGTATTACAACCTTTTTTTTTCATACTCATCCATAATGAAGCAAATGAAAAGTGTTCGAAGAGGCTGATTTTTCTCATGCATTTTCTGCTCATAGTTTATTTTATTGGATGCTTGTGCTGTTTTTCTCTTCGCTTTTCTTTCCATGTTCTGCACTTGCTCTTTCAAATGTTGCAGTTCGAGTTTCATGTAAATTAGGGCGGACTTAAGGCCAATTTATACTTCTGCGTCAAGGGTACGCCGTAGTGTACGGCATTGGCTACTCATGTAGGCGACGCCGTTGTGAGCATTTATACTTCTGCGTTCAGGTCTTGGTTGCTCTGCAGTACTGCTCCGAAACGCTAGTTGGCGGCGGAGGGTTTCAATGTTCCACGGTGTTTAGATTCCTCGCGGCTAGGTTACTATCAATAGCGACTGAAAGAGAGCTGATCATGTTGGAGTTGGAGCTTATTAAGGTGGATAAACAGTTCACTTTAGTGAAATTACTAAAACTGAAAGGCAGAAATGAGAGAAGACGTCGGAGGAGATGACATAGACAGTGGTGGAAATGCGTGAGAAGGTACGTGCGGAAATGCGTAGGAGGAAATGCGATACTACCAAGCTGACCAATCACCGATCTTGCGGTCCGTGTCGTCGCGACGTGTAGTTACATTTTTGAAGAGGTGCGCGTCAGGCGACGGCGAAGGGTACGCGGTATGGGACGCGTCTGTGTGTATGCTACGCTGTACCTACTGCGCGCACCCTACGCAGAAGTATAAATTGGCCTATAGGCGTCACCATTGTTCCACTAGTTCTAGATTGACAGCTCCTCCTCGAGCCAATCAATCAAAGAGGGGAGTTGACGTCACTCCAATGCGACTTATGTTGATGTTCACTCGCACAGGTGAAGACAACCATCAGCTCAGCTGGCAAAAATCTTTCCGTGGCAGCCTGGACACCATTAAACTGCATACGTGCCTGCAACTCGACCTGTTACAGATCTAGGTCTACCCTGGGGTGGTAAAAGTGCTCAAAAGTTATACTCGAGTAAAAGTATAAATGCCTATAAAGTGTATTTATGGGAGTGTATATACACTCCCATAAACTGAAAAGCTTGGATTGGGCTCTGACGGAGACACGGGGAGTGTGGTGCTTGTATGTAGGGGTGAACACTGGATTGTGGGCACATTTTCTACACATAAGGCATGTTTGCTCTTTAAGAGATCTCTCTGGGTCACCGCAAAAATGGCGTTTGGGTGCAGGCAAGCGGGAATAGTGACCTGCTTGTTGGCTGCTGTATACACTGGTGCAGTAACCTGAAGAGAGGGGACTGACAGAGGACAAAGCGTTGATGGTGGTCCGGCCGCGGCGGGACTTAGCCGTCGTTTTCTCAGCTTGGCTAGGAGGACTTCGGTTGTTCGGGCTTCAGCACAACTTCAGGTCGAGGCCTCTGGGAGGGCGGCGGCCTGCGGCGGCTGTCTGAGCGTGATCTAGGGTGGCCGCCCTGATGACACTGCGAAGTCTGGCTGTGCTGAGCTGGGCGCTGCGGTGGTGCTCGTGCAGGAGGCTGGTCACGTGAGCGGAGCTAGCGAGACGAGGCAGGAAGAGGTTCATGGCTTGTGTGGCTTTCTGGACTTCCGAGAAACGGTCGACGATACCACTCACAGACAGGATGGAGAGAGGGGTGCGTTGAGAAACGTGGCGCGTTCAGCTTCTCCCATGTCGGCTAACGTTAGCCACAGATGTCTCTCAGTCACAGTTAAAGCGGCCATGCATCTTCCCAGGGCTTGAGCTGCAGATTTCGTGGCGCGAAGAGAGAGGTCCGTCGCGCTCCTTAAATCAGTGGCAGCGTCAGGGAGTCTGCCCTTCTCATCCCACTCGCGAAGGAGATCCGCTTGGAGGATCTGCAGGACGGTCATGGAGTGCAGAGCTGAAGCAACTTGGCCGGCGAAGGCATAAGCGCGGGCCACACAAGCGGACGTAGTTCTGCAGGTCTTGGACGGGAGCACAGGCTTACATCGCCATCTGGCGGAGGGCGGACAAAGGTGTGCTGCGACCAAGTCCTCGACGGGGGGGGGGGGGGGGTGGATGAATAGCCTTTCTCAGCGGCACCGTCCACCGAGCACAGAGAGGTGGAAACATGAGACCAGGTCCTGGCCAAGAGCGGTGCGTTCCACGATTTTGTGAGCTCAGTGTGGAGTTCCGGCAGGAAAGGTGCGGCCCGGGCAGCGGGTGAGAGAGAAGGCGAGGCGCGAGACAGTCGCTTCCATGGGAGGTTCCAACGGCCTTTGGGAGCTGCGCTTCTTCTTGTGCGGCGAAATGAAAGGCATCGCGGCGGCTACAGTTTTAAAGGCTTCAAGTCGAGCCCGCAGGGTCGACAACGAAAGCTCCTCGCAGAGATCGCATCCCCCGTCGGTGAGAGCGAGCTCTACGTGCTCCAGTCCCAGGCAGAGAGCGCAAATGAGATGGCGGTCTCCGCCGCTGAGAGGGGTGCGGCATGAAGAGCATCTTTAAAAAGACGCTCGCTTGCTCTTTTGTGAAGTTCACGGATGAACTAGTGCTCTTAAAAGGACACGTTGCCGGATGGCGTAGCTCGCAGGATGGCTGAATGTGGCGAAGATGGCCAGTTTCTTCAGACGCGGTCCATGCTTGCTAAAGGTGCCCCTCAACGGCGACGCGGCTTCTGAGGATCAGAGATGCGAAGAGCTTCGCTGAAGAGATGAAAATCAGGGAAGCAGCCAGCGAACCACACTTTTATAAACGCTGGCCACGCCCATTCTGGCGGGCTATGATGCTATGACGGTGTGTCCGCCTCTTATTGGTCGCGAGTTCAGGCGAGTTCGGCCATAGGCTGCAGCAGTTTGCCGCAGAGCAACCATTGAACTCGCTAGCTAGCCCACTCATGGTCTGCAGCTGCTGCACTGCGTTGACGATGGATACAAAAATTAGGAAAATTTTTTGGCTTCAATATCTCAGAAAAGATGAATCTTTCCCATGGCGTAAGCTAGCTTACGCAATACGAGAGAACCTCTCGTAAGAGAATAACGAATTTAGTATCTTTATATACATGGGATGGGTAAGTCCACGGAGGCTTCCATATAGATCCGCCATCTTGAAAAACTATAATAGCAGAGAGGGATATACAGTACTAGGCAAACACGTTTCCACAACGCGTTTTCGTTCAGAGCCAGCGTCACGTGACTGAAGCAGCAGAAGCGGAGGAGCAGAGTAGTGAGAGGTGCTTCACGGCCCGGCAAGTTTAAAAGGCTGCATTGCAAATCCTTGTCGCCAGAAAAGTCCAAAAACAGATCGTAAAAGGAAACGTGACCGGTGGACCATAGCTTTAGGTGGATAGAGCTAATGCAGGAGAAAGGTTTCAAAAGAGACGCTGAAGTCCTGCTTTCTTCTCGACAGGTAAGTCAATGTTACAGTCTTAAAGGTGCCATCTGTAAAAATTGAGGTTAAAATATCCCAAAAATGAGCTACATGCATCAAAAGAATGAGAAGAAATAAGGTTGATGATGTCATTAAAAAAATGACAAGTTATAGTGCTGCCGAGATATTAACCTGAATTAGCATGTTAAATTACTATCCCCGGCCCGGCAGGTGTCGTAATACCAGTTTCGGCCATGGGAGGCGGTATGCGGCCGGGCAACATTACCACCAGCCAAACTGATGTACACAAGTAAGTCGGCGGCTTGTGTGTACTTGAACCTGATGTCAGTCGTGTGGAAAGTACAGCCCACTACTACATTTCAGTTCAGGGATGAGTTAAAAAAATGATTTGTCGATATTATGCATGAGGAATACATTTTGGTAAGTTGTAACATACTGTATCTTTCAACAGTGTTCGAGTTCTTTTACCATTAGCTAATAGAGATGATCGGTTCACGTGCGTTAGGGATCTGTCGTGTAAAGCGCCCAAACTGTATTTATTGTTTGAATTGCGTAATAAAATTAACAGAATCTGAGAGCTGACATCGGTCTCCGTGTCCTTTTCTGTGCATGACAAAACTGATGTGTGGCGTGAGAGTGTGTGAAAAGTGTTGTGAGAGTTGGCAGCTCTGAAAGGCGCTAGCTTGGTCCACATCAGGGAATGCTGTCTGTCAAATTAATTAAAACTAATGATAAAAATGTAATATGAACAAAACAAATACCATAAAACTAGAAATAATAGCCTGGGCTTTAATTTTCCCATATCGTCGAAATGCACCGACTTGTCTATGAGACGGCCTTTATAATTTAGTATTGAGATGTTGTTCATTTAGTCTCCAATCTCTGAAAATATCCAAATGCTCCACGTGAATCTGCGGCCTTCCAACCTTTTACTATCGTGACAATTGATTTGATTAATATGCACGTGGGAGACAACAGCGCTCGCCCGTGTTGTTTGAAGACATGAGAGTGCGCGCGGCCGTGGAGGTATTTCTGGAGGTATACTGCCCCCATCTGGTATGGAATATGGTGTATGATTTGATTTTAAATGCCAGAGGGCACCTTTAATTACAAGATTTTTTTTTTTATTGTTTGGTTGTGTACTTTATGATATAAACAGATGAACATTTATAGTTAAAAGTTGATAACTAATGCTTGTAGGCTACTTCAGAAAATATAACGAATAAAAAACGCTTAACTACTTATTACAATGGTTATTATAATGGTTTAGCTTTTTGATACAAAATGGTTTCCGTACAGGCAACACGCATTTGAAAAAGCGAGACATTGGAGAGCACGATTCGTTTGAATGCAAAATATATTTTTCACCACTAAATAGCAGCAATTCCTATTCATAGTCCCTTTAAATAATAAATAAAAAAAATATGTATTTCTATTTCATATATGATCAGTTAACAACAATAATTAAGAAAGTATTTGAGGATGGCACATTTAATTGTATTCGGTAGGCTGTTCATTTTAAATGTATTTGTTGTTATTCTTTGTTTTACATACTTTTAACTGTACCACAAATGCCTTGTATATATAAAGGTAGGCTGTGCTTATAGCAGTGACAGGTCAAAGGCCTCAGCCCTCAGTCTTCAGACAGGTACAATGGCTGTTTTAGCTTATTTTTTGGAAATAAATGTAGTATTTCAAAACTGCAGGATGTTTTACTACAGCAGCCTTAGCATATTAACATCATGAGCCAAGTAAGCTTTTTGTGCTTTTTTAAGTTGCTTATAAACCTATTAATGGCACAGGTGAAATTACACTATATTTAGCACAAACAGGCTACCATAATATGTGAGCTACAAGTTTGTATTTTTGAGAGAATATTGTTTATGTGTGGTTATTGTAAAAACTAAAAATGAAAGTTTCTGAAATAAGGCCACAAAAAACATACAAAAAAATAAAATAAAAAATACACGTCCACAAGACTTTTGACTAATGGATGTTGTTGCCTAGATTTTTTTTCTTCACAATGATCTGAAAATCATCCTGCCTAATCTTTCACTTAAAACTGTGAATTGAGTTATATTGTGCAATATAATCTATATAATCGCAATTTTAACCAGAAAAATCTCAAATGTATTCCCAAAATCGTGCAGCCCAATAGTTTCTCTTGATATAAGCATGTTCACAGTTGTTTTTTTGTTTATTTTTACAGGGACGAGATGCCACTGATGAGTCCTGCTGACTTAAACATTCACATGAGTCTCTGTACATGAACATGGTAAAATGAAAAATCAAACACCATGGACAGAACAGGTATGTAATATGTTTCAATGTCACAAAGGTGTGTGACTGTTCAAGTCTCAGTCTTTAGATCAGTGTGTTCAATACTGTGCTTTTTTTTCCTACTTTGGATTATGTTCTGTTGTAAATAAATCCAAACAATCAAACAGCCATTATTTTTTTTTACATCTCTCCTCATTCTTTGTGCAAGGTTCCTCATAACGATAGGGCCATAATGGGAGGGTCATTGGTGTGAAATACATCAATATTCATGATGATGCATGCCTCCTCGCATTGAGCTTTCTTACAAAAGAAAAAGTCTTATTCAGATAAAACAATATATTGATTTAAAATTTGTGAGTTCGCAAGATGATTTTGACAGTTTTTGAAGCATTGTGAAGAAATATGGGTTTTATGACCTATTTCAGAGACGTTTTTTTCACAAACTATGCATAAACGTCATTATCTCAAAACTAAAAACTTTTACATTCTGTTGACATATTATTGTAGCAAAGTTTGTGCTGAATACAGTGTAATCACACTTTAGCCATGAACATGTCACAAATAACAGAAATAAGCACAAATGTCAGAGCATGTCAGAACACCTCCAAAACCTAGAAAATACCTCATGTTAAAGCTTTCCAGTATTGTGGGTAACATGCTGTTGTTCAAGCTTTTCAGGTATCCGCAACATGATTGGTGCACTTGGCTCACTCTGGTAACTGGCAAAAAAAAAAAAAAAAAAAATATCACTGAAACTAATAGATTGGAGCGATTTTCTGGGTTGTTTTGTTGTTTGACATTTATATGCGAATGTTGTACACCTCCCCCATTACAAACTTTCAAGACTTTCAATGTTACAAATGACCAACTTATTGCTGCTCTCTCTGCTCTTATCCATGCTAGACTGCAAGGATGCACAGGAAGTTCTCACCCAGAACGAAACCATACCATCAACCCAAACTGTATGTTAATAGTCAATCGTATTTGACGATAGTGGTCCTGACAGAACTGAGCTATTCACGTCCTCGGAACTAGTCAGAGCTCACTGAAAATTCAGAGTTTTCAAGTTGTTATTATACAATCACAAATGATTTGATCTTATCATCTGATCATGGTTGTATCTCTCTATTAGTGTTATTTGATCTTAGTGCTGCATTTGACACCATCAACCACAACCTTATTTTACATGGACTCGAATATTATGTTGGCATTAGTGGAATTGCTCTAGCATGATTTAAATCATACTTATCTGACCGTTATCAGTTTGTAGCAGTAAATGAAGAGATATGTCTTATCGGAAGTTCAGTATGGCTACTACTTAATTCTGAAAAAACAAACAAACAGAGATTCTAATCATTGGACAAAAAACTTCCTCATGTAATAACCTAGAATACTATCTAATGGCTGCTCTGTCAAGTCCTCATCGTCAGTTAGGACACCTACACCTGGGTGTGCACTTTGATACCAATCTTTCATTTGAAAGTCACATGTCTAGTTTCTGCAAAACCGCATTTTCATCTTAAAAATATATCTAAATTACGTCATATGCCCCCAAATAAAAATGCAGAGCAATTAGTTCATGGATTCATGGCATCAAAGCTAAATTATTGTAATGGTCTACTGGGTGGTTGCCCTGCACGTTTAATAAATAAACTACAGCTGGTCCAAAACGCAGCCGCTAGAGTTCTTACCAGAACCAGAAAGTATGACCATATTAGCCTGGTTCTGTCAACACTGCATTGGCTCCCAATTAAACATTGTATAAATTTAAACATCTTAAAAGTCTACATTAAAAACATCTCTTCCCAGACAGCAAACCGACATTGAATCAACGTGGAAACAACGTCTGTCATGACATCGAAACAACGTTGATTTTGCTCATCGAATTAACGTTGAACCAACGTCAGACGCGGCATTCTTCAAAGCTAAATGAAAATCGAAAATTGGTTTGCTTTCATAACGTTGAAACAACGTTGATTTCAAGTTGATTTTCCGTTAGTTTTGAAAGAGTGACGCGTCTGACGTTGGTTCAACGTTAATTCGATGAGCAAAACAATGTCAGATCAACGTTGTTTCGATGTCATGTTTCCACGTTGATTCAATGTCAGTTTGCTATCTGGGTTTGGCCTAACATACACATACATTTAGATCAGCCGGAACCAGGCACATTTCCCATAAATCCTGATGTAGTTACATAATAAGAAGGATGGCGTTTACGCTAATGTTTGTCTCTGTTTATCCCGAGGTTTACCGCAGTCTGCCGGATCCAGGCCGTATCCTGACAAATCTCGCGAGAATCATGAAATGCTTTACGGCAACTACAGTATGTCACACACATCAACAACAACATACTGTATGAAGCCACTTGCGCGCATCCAAGAAAACTTGGTCATTCAAAAGATAGCATGGAAACTGCAGATGAAAGAGACCCGTCGAAAGAACTTGAACCCCCTCCTCTTTCGCTGCAGTCGCAGGTGTGGACGTTTTTTGTTTTTCCAGTGAGTTATGTCGACAAAGTTCACGCTTCAAAAAAGCCCCAGTTTGCAGACATCCAAAGTCTCGCCGAAGTTCCGGGAGTGTCCCGCATGTTGATAGTGGCTCCCTGATGCACGCGAATTAGTTAAAATCTCCTGGAATCTAGAGTGAGCGAGCAAGAGCGAGCGTGCATGCCGAGACAGAAAAAACTGTGCTCCAAACCGTATTGCGAGCACGGCAGAGAGGGAGAGAGCGAGAGACCTTGCATGTGTGCCTCATAACGCCCGTTTCACACACACTCCGTTTGCCTATTTTTTCCCCTACTCATGTTAACAGGTTAGAGCTTTAACACTGTACGCGGGTGCCGTCTGTCGATCCATTCCAGTTGCGGTGCGTATACAGAGTCTATTTCTGCTGTGCTGCAAACGCTTTCAGATTGTCCAATGCTTTTCCATCTATTGACATGGATTGCAAAAAGTGGGAGCAAATCTTGCCGTACGTTATGCTGGGCCACGTCGTCATGTTATCCTCTCAGTTCTGCACTGAATTTGGGTGTGGGATAGTGACGCCATCTCCAGTCAAATTACTGGAACCGTCGCTGTGTTTACACCGGCAGACGCTGTGCAAACCACTTCCGGCGGAAATGAAGTGCATTTGTATAGAGTTATCAATATGGCGGCGCCCATTATTTGGCACGTAAACTTGTGTATAGGGCAGTCGTGGCCTAATGCTTAGAGATTCAAAGGTCGATGGTAACCCGAAGGTTGCTGGTTTGATTCTCAATACTGCCAGGAAATGACTGAGTTGCCCTTGAGAGAGGCACCTAACCCTCAATTGCAACGAATGGCTGCCAACTGCTCTAGGTGTGTGCGTCTTAGAGTTGTGCCGATGGACGATATCATCGTATTTATATTATTATATTATTAGTAGCCTATTGTTGTGTCTCAGGAAATCTTCCTCATTGTCATCTCCCCTCCAGCGAAATCATTGTCCATCACAATGTTTTACTGTAAAAATCGCCAACTGCTAATTTAAGAGACATCGCCAAACCCTAGTGTGTCTACACGTTTGCAGTGTGTGTGCAATCGATGTAGATAGATGTAGGTTTATACCGCTCCTAATGTATGTGCACTTACTTGGATGTGTTAAATGCAGAGGATAAATTCAGAGTATTAGTTACCATACTTGGCCTTCATGTCAATTCATTAAACTTAACATTCACACTCAACACCACATCTGGTCAGAGTTCATATTAGCAACGAGTAATATTTGCAATCCAGTGTATCCTCCTCCGAATCACAATCTGCAAGTAATATTAACAATGTTTGCTGTTATGTTTTCTGTAGCATGCACAATATAGTTATATTGTGTTGTGTACACTCCGCGCAGCTTCTAAGCGGGGTAAAGTTAGTTTTGTTTTTGATATTGACCAGACATTCATTGAAAAATGGCAATTACCTCCTCAGCGACTTAGCCAAATATGACTTCGCTCTATATAATAAGCACTGTCCCTCAAAAGCCGCCGCAATGTTAGTTTCGCCGGGAAAGCTCGCTCTTGACGAAGACACGAGTAAGGGACCGTGTGGAAAGTGCACTTTTTCTGACACGTTTGTTAAAAACACTATATACAATTTTCAATACAAGCTATAATCCTGGTTATGGGCGTTCCGTTGCCGACAGTCTCAGCCTACGGTTTACCAATAACAACTGACTGGGTCATTTGACCAATCGCCACAGATTCGCGTCACTCAAAGGAGGTGAATCAAATCAAAGGAAAATGAATCGCCGAACGAATCATTTGGGAGTCGTTGAGCAAATCAGTTAAAAATAAATGCATATTATAAGACAAATAAAGTGTTTTTTATCCTTGCATGCTCATTAAACTTTTTTTGGGAACTCCTAAAACAAAAATAGGAACATTTCAAATGCTATGATAGGGGCTCTTTAATGAACAACGAAAAACAATGCTTGTAAAAGAGCAATGCATTTTGGTTTTCCACTTGTGATCGACCACTTGAGATGAGTTTACCAGTGGTGGAATGTAACGAAGTACAAATACTTCGTTACTTTACTTAAGTACATTTTTCACGTATCTTTACTTTACTTAAGTACAATAAATAGTGCCTACTTTTTACTTTTACTTCGTTACATTTTGCAGCAATTATTATACTTTCTACTCCACTACATTTATACAACTTCTGTTACATTTTCGTTACATTTTCTGATCAGTTTTTCCCCTGCCAAAACGTAATCTGACCGTCCGTTCGTTGCACATTTGTCTCACCAGTGACGTTTGGTTGCCATAGATACAGTATATCAACCCGGTCACTAAATGCGTCTCACACGCAGTGTGTTTATCATGCAACTCATACGCGAAAATTAGTTTTTACGTGAAACACACCGTGTGTAATATATGTTTGGTTTGGTTAGGATTATGGCAAGCCAAGAGGTTCAGAATTACACCATAAATGAATCGCGTCTACTGCCAAACATACTGTAGTTATTAACATATAGTAAGGATAAGCATGATATTGCCTAATTGCAAGCTTGTTTCAGAAATGGTGACATCATTATAGGAGTAGGCTATTAGGTTGAATGAGTTAGAATTAAATGTTTTATTAATCATTAGAAAATAGACATTAAGATAATAAATTGTTATGCAAGTACTTTTACTTTTAATACTTAAAGTACATTTAAAATAAAGTACTTTTTACTTTTTACTTAAGTATGGTTGTCATTGTGTTACTTTTACTTTTACTAAAGTAAATATTTATCTGGGTATTTGTACTTTTACTTAAGTACTGAGATTCAGTACTTCCTCCACCACTGGAGTTTACATACCATTACAAACCACCATGCAATGAGTTTACATACCATTACAACACCACCATGTAGGCATTTGCACCACCATGTAGGCATTTGCACCACCATGTAGGCATTTGCTCATGACCAATATTTTTCAAGGGTCTAATTCATAGCTTTCAATTAATATAAAACCAGGTCAGATGTGGCCCAGAATTACTTTTTTTATTAAAAAATATCTGGTAACACTATTTTTACATTGTCCTTGTTACAGGTTACATGTAGTTACTGTATTAGTAACAGTAAATGATGCATACATGTATCAAACCATATTCCTAACCTTAACCCTATAGTAAGTAGTATATGTTTTTAATTACTATTACTCCTGCATTAAAATGTATTATTACTTTGTAACAAAGACACTTAAAGTGTAACCAAATCTCTTGTATCAGTAGATCTGTCAAAGGCATGCTTGGTCTGGCTTGGCCTAAATTCCACCTCATATGCCACCCTTAGCAATCAGGTTTTAAAGGCTTTAAATTATTATGTAATTTCCTCTATCTCATCATGTGTGGGTTGATTCTCTGTGTCCCGTTAAAGTTTTTTTTTTTTTCCCTGCGAAAATAAAAGGTCAGTGAATACCCTATCATCCTACTACTAATCAGATAAGGCAAAATCATAAAAAAAGCTACATTTAATGCTTAAGTATGAATAAGATTACTGCCACTGAATGATAATGATTGTTTTTCACAAAATGATTGTAATAAAAGCATTAAATTTGAGCCAGTTTTAGAATTGACAGGAATTAAAAAGGTTCTCTGCCCACACAATTTACAGTATCAGTGCTGCACTTTAAGGAAACTTGTTATCAGTCATCAAAATGATGGAAGTAAATATTTTGACAGTAAGTGATAATACAAACAAATAACATCGGAGATTCCTTTATGGTATTCTCAGAGCGAGCCAGAGAACAAATAATCTATTCACTTAGTTTGTATATAGCAATCTCCCAAAAGCAATATGAAAGTAGTCCATCAGCCTTGTGTGCTATCCTTAGCACTAAAATAACTTTGTGTGCTCAACACCTAAATTTGTTCACTGATACTTGGCATCACTCTCAAATCATCCTATTAATGTTTCCCAAAATAAACCCTACTGATGGACAACATTTTGATTTCCAACAACTCTTACTTCTAAAATTATACATACTGTAGACTTCACTACATTCAAATCAAATCGGCAGCCAGAGTTCACTCTCTATATTCCAACCGGCCCTCCGTAACCTCACTTACATCACTGCCTTAAACTCAGAATTCATTAAGACAATAAATTTGGTTTAAGCTCTTAGTTTCTTTTTGATTCGAGATTGTAAAGTGTCCTTGAGAATTGGTATGGCACTATATAAATACACAAATACTATTTAAATGAATTTGTACACTCTCAGAAAAAAAGGTACAAAAGCTGTGACTGGGGCTGTACCTTTTCAAAAGGTAAACTTTTGACCATTTTAGGTGCTAATATGTACATTTAGGTACTAATATGTACATTTTAGGTGTTAACATGCACATTTTATGTGCTAATAAGTACATTTTAGGCGTTAATATGTACATTTTAGGTGTTAATATGTACATTTTAGGTGCTAACATGCACATTTTATGTGCTAATAAGTATATTTTATGTGTTAATATGTACATTTTAGGTACTAATATGTACATTTTAGGTGTTAATATGTACATTTTAGGTGCTAACATGCACATTTTATGTGCTAATAAGTATATTTTATGTGTTAATATGTACATTTTAGGTACTAATATGTACATTTTATGTGCTAATAAGTACATTTAGGTGTTAATGTGTACATTTTAGGTGCTAATATGTACATTTTATGTGCTAACAAGTACATTTTAGGTGTTAATATGTACAATTTAGGAACTAATATGTACATTTTATGTGCTAAAAAGTACATTTTAGGTGTTAATATGTACATTTTAGGTGTTAATGTGTACATATTAGGTGCTAACATGCACATTTTATGTGCTAATAAGTACATTGTAGGTGTTAATATGTACATTTAGGTACTAATATGTACATTTTAGGTGTTAATATGTACATTTTAGGTGCTAACATGCACATTTTATGTGCTAATAAGTACATTTTAGGTGTTAATATGTACATTTTAGGTGCTAATATGTACATTTTATGTGCTAACAAGTACATTTCAGGTGTTAATATGTACAATTTAGGAACTAATTTGTACATTTTATGTGCTAAAAAGTACATTTTAGGTGTTAATATGTACATTTTAGGTGCTAACATGCACATTTTATGTGCTAATAAGTACATTTCAGGTGTTAATATGTACAATTTAGGAACTAATTTGTACATTTTATGTGCTAAAAAGTACATTTTAGGTGTTAATATGTACATTTTAGGTGCTAATGTGTACATTTTAGGTGCTAATGTGTACATTTAGGTACTAATATGTACATTTTAGGTGTTAATATGTACATTTTAGGTGCTAACATGCACATTTTATGTGCTAATAAGTACATTTTAGGCGTTAATATGTACATTTTATGTGCTAATAAGTACATTTTAGGTGTTAATATGTACATTTTAGGTACTAATATGTACATTTTATGTGCTAATAAGTACATTTTAGGGGTTAATATGTACATTTTAGGTGCTAATTATGTACACTTCAGTACACTTTTTTTTTTTTGAGAGTGTAAGATCACCAGGCTCTGTCTCTGTGCAGAACAACTAAACTATTTTGCAATAGTAGTTTAAAGTCAAGTAATTACTTTTGCAGTGTACATAATGAAACAGACATTCAAGATGATGGAACTCTCACTCTCTGTAAAGATGCACACTTGAAAATGATCCCTCCATTTTCGGCACATAGGGGAGGCCCCCATCTTTCACATGGGGGTTGTAGGTGTTGGGAACCAGTTTGTCTTTCCAAAAATGAGTGGGTGTTTTTTTTAGCTTAGTGATAACTGATGGTGCCAATGGTGATGGAAGGGGCTGTTATGCTATCGCTCCCCTCAGAGGCATCGTTCTCGAGCCATGTCGCGATTGGGACTTCCCCATCTGACTCAGTTAAGGCCTGTGGTCCAATTCAGTACCTGCTCCTGAAACCTGATGAAGCCCCGAAATCCTCCTAGCTTGCACATGCAGCGGAAGGTTTCTGTATTGTTTTACAGTACATTACAGACAGTGTTTTATGTCAGTGTGTGGGTTGGCCCAGCTCACTTTATAAGCAAGCTCTATAAGTTGCTCTGTATTTAGGTTAAAGTCAGGCAAATGTATTTCGGCAATATGCTAGTCTGTATGCGATCAATTAATAGTTGTAGTTTAATTTGACACATTAACATGGATCAAGATATGTGTAACTGGGTAGACATTGCCCTAAGCACTCTTTTTGCACAATTTGATAACATTTCAGTATGATTGTCTTCATCAGACATCACAAATCATCTTACGTCAAGCTCTTTTTTGACAACAAGTACATGTTTGATACAACTGTATTAGTGACAAAACGGTTAATTGTAGTGGAAATGACACCATGTGGTAGCAATTTTTCTCTTGCCCAACAATGGTCCACCAGCTATCGCTCGGCCCACTTGTAGCAACGAATTACGGCCCTAAGGTGGCCCAGATCTGTTCTGGTATAAAGACAAGGGCCTCCCATGGGCAATGGCCCAAGTCTCAACCATAACAAATAACCAGCCCTGACCTGGGCCAGAACAAGTTTTGATACGCAGCCAATGAGCAAATTATGTCACAGCTGTAAAACCTTTGTTATAATTATATTATTTTTACTGAGAGCGGGATGAAGATGGAGATTAATATTTGAGTAAATTTAGGTCTGTTTTTCACAACCAAGCAATCACATGGATTACGAAGATTTGGATTACACCGCAGACAAATCAAATGTTATGATAATTTTTTGAGCCGAAGCATATTCATAAAATTCCTTATATGTCCCACAGCAAATAAAATAAATACTGTATGGCAATGGTTAAATTATTACAGAAATTTTATTCATTTTAAGATATTTTAGTCTTTGAGTTCTTTGAATGAAATGTTAAAATTAAGTAAATCAGTCGTTGCTTTAAAAACTGCACCTAATTATTCTGTTATTTAATTATGCATTTAATTATCACTTATTCTCAGCACATTTGTTAAAATAGCTCTTTCTAACAATAAATAATATTTAGTCCTTTTAAAAAAAGTATTTTTAAAAAAAAGTTTTTTCATAATTTAAAATTCTAGAATAAATAACACATCACAATATTTAATAAAATAGCAAAATTAAGACATGATCCAAAAAACAAACAAACATTTGTTTATAAGCTGTTGTTTTTAAAAATAAGGCCCTGACACACAAAAGTTAAAATATAAATCACTGGTGATACATACTAATAATAATTTATCTTCTTATCTGTCATTAAGCACTTTAAATGACATGACTGATTGCAGCAGTGAGGCGAAACAAAACAACGTTTCACTTTTTTTTTGAGGGAATTTACATCTGACTCAAAAAATAGGGATACTGTGTTTTGTGTTCTTCCCAGTTTTCATTGATCTGTTTATGATCGTAGCTGTAAAACCTGCAGCTAATGCTTTTTTTTTTTTTTTTCAACTGGTTTCCTGTAAACTTTCTAAAGGTGTTAAAGTCTGGTAAATGTTTGTGTTTGGTAAATAACAGTTCTCTCCCCTCTGTTTCCCTGCACATGTGTGCATGAGAGATCGATGCTGGCCTTGTGGCATCTCCCTCCCGCGGAACAGTCATTTGAAGAGCTTGTAAATATCAGAGCCCATCACAGATGACATCATAGATAACCTCCAGGGGACTTCTCTGACATTCGAGATCGGCCAGGGTGAGCATTCTCAAACACTAAAGAAAACAGGAAGGATGTGTTTCAAAAGCAGATTGAGTTGTCTGTTCAGACTTTAAATAGCCAGCTTTCACTCGTGAAACATCTAATAACAAAATCCTTTCCTTTCAAAACAGCCTTTGTTTGTTTCTATTCTATAGGTGAAAAAGTTTGTGTGGAAATTTGCCATGTATACAGGAAAAGCATGTAGTTCGAAACCCTTAAATCCTGGTATTGTTGTAGATTGTCACGATGAACATGTCACGGCACGGTTACGAAAAAGGGGGGTGAGGACTCAAGAGCAGAAAAATGATCATTTATTACAAAAACAAAACAAACACAAAGCAAAAACCCACAAGGGGGAAAAACACGATAAATACAAATGAAACCAACGTGATCTCATGAGAATACGCATGTATTTATACGTAAAGTGTCGTTCTATCATACGTATATATAATTACGTTTTATATGCGCAGAAACGTATAATACTGACGTATTTACAGTACTAAAACGTAAAATATTTACGTATTGACAGCACAAAAACGTAATTTATTTACGTATGAACAAATCCACCGACGTACACATTGTACGTATCACAATTTATGCATATTAATATCGTAGCAGCATTATGTTTTGACTCTGTTGCATTCCACTGTCTTATTAATGAAGTTTTCAGTCGCATTTATTGATATAATACTCATAAATATGAACATTTTGCTCGTTTCGCCTGCATGTTGTTAAACAATACACTATAAAAGCTTAAAAATACAGTCTTTAACGTTAGCTACTCGTTCAACCATTTTGTAATAGTTTATTTACCTTGAGACACAAAGCGTTTTCTCCTATAAAACACAACAAAAAAAATCACAAAAGACATCAATTTGATTAGTTTGATGTAATCCAAATCTTTAGAATCCATAGTTGTTTGTAAGAAACAACTCCTAATTCAGCCTCTTATCCAGTCGCGATCTCTCCATTCTCAGCAGCGACCGTACATGTCAAACCCCGCGCTGATGAATTCAAATTCAAAAATTGCGCCCTTGAGAAGCGATACGTCATGTTTTACGGCAGTGATATCAAACGTTCATTGGCTCTTCCCTGCTTCGTCACAGTTTGCGACATGAAGGACTGTGCCGGTTGGTTAGTTTAGTTCATTTGAATTTTGAAATTGAGAAGCGCGAACCGAAGCCGGATTAACATTTTCATTATTTAATTTCTGCTCTGTACTTTATACAAAACTATTACAATACTGCCAGAGACAGAGAGAAGACTGCGACTGCAACGCTTCATCATGTGAACGGCTTTTGGTATCGGTTTTCGACATTTTTGCAATAAATAAATTATTGTGATTATACTTGTCTGTTAGTTATGTTTTTCTTAATAATTGTAGTTTGTTACGTAGTTTTAAGGAATTGTTATGGGTAACGTTAGGTTTAGGGGTAGGATTGGTGGCTCAAAATATATTTTAATGTTATATTGTTAATAAAACTACCCTTTCCCAACACCTGTCCGTTACGTTTTATCCTTTTTTATATTAAGTATAAAATGGGTATGTTTAGGTTTGGGATTAGGGTTACGGGATCTTACATTTATGTATAAAATGATAAAAAGGGAAATTATACAGATATCTTTATGATATAGAATATACGTAAATAGTTTACGTTTTGTAGCTGTAAAAACGTAATAATGTTACGTTTAAATGTTGCAGATACGTCTATATTATACGTTTCAGCACCTATCCAAACGTACTGAAAAGTACGTTTTCTATCTTTGCAAAAAACGTAAAATACCTACGTATTAACAATGAGACCAGGCTGATGAAACACAACAAAACCTAAACATGTTGAAGGGTAACTAAACACCAAAACAACTTTTTTTAGTTAATGATCTGTAAGAATGGAGCTTCATAAATGCTGTTCATTGATTCGAGTACATTTTTTGACAATTGAGTATAAAGTGTTTTGATTTTCAAATATATGGTGTAAAAACGTCTGAGTGCTGCCCTCTTCAGGTTAAACGGAAAGCTCCTGCAGTAGGGGTACTTGCTGACGTAGCGAACTCTCAGACGCGACTCTGTCACACCCTTGGTGCGAGCTCACCACGCCCTTGGCAGCCCCTGGTATAAAAGCATCTGGTTCCGTCAAAACTACTGTAGCGAGTCAGGAGTTGGATTTAATGAATATTGAAAACGATCAGGATACTATAGCATATAATAGCATCTAGTTAGCATAGCATTTATATAGTTATTTAGATTATTTTTGAAAACGACCAGGATAGAGTATTGTTGCATCTATTTAGCATAGCATTATATAGATAATTAAGATTTTTTTTGTGTAGCTAGTAGCATAGTACAGTTAGGATAGCTTCAAGTTAGCATAGATTTATCAGTGTTTAGTACAGTGATCAGGATAGTAACGGAATAGAGGTGGACATGGGCTTCTCCACACGCAGTGCCAAACACTGCTCGTCCTGCATGGACTCCTCCACCGCAGCGGCGTCTTGATGTGAGTGATCATGGATATTTTAATCACAATTTATGGTTAGGATAAAGTTAATCCTCTAGGGTCGACAAACGAGCCGGTGCATTTTGCTGGATTTTTTCATATAGCGGCATAATATCAATAGCGTGCGCTATTGAGATCAACTCGACGACATAACTCATCAGATGCCGGTCGCGATGCGGGAGTTAAGACCGCAGTTTGAGCCAGCAGCTCGAATGGATTTGGCCCTGTGTATACATACAATTCACCCTCATCCACTTCAGGTGAAGGTGAAGGTGAGGGAGAAAAGTCCTCGACTTCAAATGGCCGCTCTGTTGCAAAGGCAGCTATTGAGTCACTCCAGACTAGTCTCGCTCTATTTTAGAGTCTGACAGCAGCTGTCACTCACGGCGGGTCTCAGGTGCACGCCCCCTAGCCCCGCTGGGGTCTGCCCATTTTTTCAGCATTTTTCAAATATTGCTAGTGGGTGGAGTCAGGCTCTGACCAGGGGTTTAGTTACCCTTTGAGGATCACAGATAACAGGAGAAAAAAAAAGGGAACAAATCAAGAGGGGACAGGTGGGAGAACTTAAACACTAATCAGGTAACAAGGCGGAGGGATCAGACAATGACGAGAGAACATGGCCCAAATTGCAAACACCCATGTGCAACACAAGACAGGACACGCATGTGACATTACCCCCTCCCTACGGAGCAGCCACCAGACGCTCCATCAGACCAGGGCGGGACAGGAGGGACAGAACGCTTAGTCATGGGAGGTGCAAAATGCTGTGATTTTATATGAACATTAATATTATATAACATTATTCTCTCAACAGACATTTACATCGATAGTATGGCGCTATCATTTATTTGCTTTTGGTGTACTGTGGAGTGGGTAAAACTGTTTTTAATGGCAGGCAGATACCGTTGACTCGTGCTAGCCTAGCACTGGCGAACTGTGCAACTGGAAGGACTGGATGAAAACTTTCTCCACTGATAAATAATACCCAGGCTAACTTAGAATTGAGGCCCGATATCCAAAATCCTGAACCACCCCTTTAAAGGGACAGTACACAGTAGCCACTAATTATCTCTGTTGTTAATCAAAGAAGGGAACAGAGAAAAACATTCACTGCTCTTGACAAAAGAACTTTTGTAACTTTAATAAGGATTATTTTATAATTTATAATGTTTGCAGCGCAGGCTGATGAAATGTTCAATGCCTGTATATGTCCTACCTGTTAGACAGGAATATTACGACATTTTTATCCAGACGTCAATGGCTTATTGATCATTATATATTATAAATATTATAGTTATATTAACTATAAACTTAAGGCTAAGATTAGGGTTTGATTTAGGATTGCGTGAGTTTAGAATTGTAAGGTTCTATCTCCACTTTTGGTCGAAATTGAGTTTTTGACATAATCTGATCCATTAGGTGTTTATTAATGCCTGTGTGGTGTTATTTTTGTAAAAAAAAAAAAAAAAAAAAAAAGATTAATAGATAAAAAAGCTACAATAGAAGATTATACTACATAACAGTTTTGCCAGCTGGGATGTAAAACTTTGATGCTCAATATCTCAGAACTACCCTAAACGGAGATAGAACCTTATAATTCTGAGCTCTATATATTCTCTTCATATATATATATATGAAGAGTTCAGATGCAAAAGCCTCTAAATGCCATTTGAAATTTTCTTCTTGAATGATGATTTTTATCAAACTTGTATATTTAAGTTCAGTGATCTCACTTAAATGGCAATGATAATTACCTATTAATTGTTATTTAAGTGAAATAACTGAACTTAAATATACAAGTTTGATAAAAATGATCATTCTAGAAGAAAATTTCAAATGGCATTTAGATGCTTTTGCATCTGAACTCTTCATATATATACACAGTCGTGCATGCTCAGAATTAATGGTACCCCTGGTAAATATGATGAAAACTGGCTGTAAAAAATAATTCTGCATTGTTTATCCTTTTGATCTTCCATTCAAAAAATTGGCAAAATTCTAACCTTTCATTGAAGCAAAAGAATTGAAAGTGGGGGTAAATCACACTATGAAATAAAGGTTTTTCTCCAAAACACTCTGGCCATAATTGTTGACACCCTGTTCTTAAAAACTTTTTGCAACCTCAGATCTGTAAACTTTTGCCAATATAACAGATGGCAGAAGCTTCATTTTGTGCTCCGTAACTAATTTTTGTGTTGATTTTTGTTTTGGATCGTTGTCCTGATGGAAGATCCAACCACGGCCCATTATAAGATTTCTAGCAGAAGGCGTCAGGTTTTTATTTTTTTTTATCTTTTTGTATTTGATAGAATCCATAATACCATGTATCTGAACAAGATGTCCAGGACCTCCAGCAAATAAATAGGCCCACAACATACAAGATCCAGCAGTATATTTAACCGTAGGCATGGGGTACTCTTCATCCCTGTTTGCACCAAACACATCTGCTGGGTTTGCTGCCAAAAATACCCTTTTTTAGTTTCATCTGACCACAGAACCCTGTGCCGTTTGAAGATCCAGTTGGGTCTGACACCTGAATATGCTGGAGTTTGTTTTTGGATGAGCGAGGAGCATTTTTCTTGAAACCCTCTCAAACAACATGTGGGGATGTAGGGGTTGTCTGATATATATTTTTTTAGGTTTTCTGACCCCAAGACTCAACTAATCTCTGCAATTCTCCATCTGTGATCCTTGAAGAGTCTTTGGACACTCAAACTTTCATCCTCACCGTCCATTAAGGCAAAATAGACACACGTCCTCTTCCTGGCAGAATCATAACATCTTTAGTTGATTATAACTTCTTAATTATTGTCCTGATGGTCAAAATGGGGATTTTCAATTCTTTAGCTATTTTCTTACATCCACTTTCTATTTTGTGAAGCTCAACAATCTTTTGATGCACATCAGAACCATGTTCTTTGGTTTTATTCATTGTGATGGATGATTCAGGGAATTTGACCTTTGTGCTTCCTCATATTTAAACTCCTTGAAACAAGAAGTCATAGCTGGACAATTTCATGTTCCTAGTCACCCTGATGTGCTTAAAAAATTAAATATTAATGGGAATGTACTTCAGAGATATTTTTTTCATAAACAATTCTAGGGGTGCCAACAATTATTGCCAGAGTGTTTTGGAGAAAAACATTTATTTCATAGTGTGATTTACCCCCACTTTCAATTCTTTTGCTTCAATGAAAGGTTAGAATTTTGCCAATTTTTTGAATGGAAGATCAAAAGGATAAACAATGCAGAATTATTTTTTACAGCCAGTTTTCATCATATTTACCAGGGGTACCATTAATTCAGAGCACGACTGTATATGCATAAATTATTATACTAAGTAGATGTAACGTGTAACACACAGTAACAATTAAGTTTAGGGTCCAATTGTCAGTATAAACTAGTTGCTTAGCAATGCATATTAAAAGGATATTGGCTGTTTATAAGTACTTATAAAGCACATGGCTTATTCTGCATGACCATATTCTACAAATATCTTACTAACTATTAATAAGCAGTAATTAGGGGTTTATTGAGGCAAAATTCATAGTTAATAGTTAGTTAATAGTTAATTAATAGTGAGAATTGGACCCTAAAGTAAAGTGTGACTATAAAAAGTAATTTATTCTTCATTATAGGTGCTCTAAGCCAGTGTTTCCCAACTCTGTTCCTGGCGGCACACCAACACACCTGATTCAACTCATTAGCTCATAATCACATGGGTTAATGACCTGATGAGTTGAATCAGGTGTGTTTGATTAGGGAGACAAAGAATACGGTGTGCCGCCAGGAACAGGGTTGGGAAACACTGCTCTAAGCGATGTCACAAGTTTTTTAGGCAACATTTTTTTGTCACCTACAGAAAACATCTCCTCACTATCAGCTGCCTTTCTCCTGAACACACTGTATAAAAAAAAAACGCGGTCTCTGTTAGACAGGCTCCACAAATGGCAAAAAAACAAACTCATAGCCTATTGACAACTTTGACTACTTTATTTATGACTGAGCAGTTGTTTATGCTCACTGGGAAACGCGAAGCTAACGTTATCTTGCTATTATTGCATCCTTGTATGGGAGCTAAAGTTATAACCTCTGCATTCTGTTCTGCATTATATGAAAGCAGTTATCATTACACCTTGAATGAAGTATCAGTAAAACTTAAACCCGAATATGTCCGAGCTTGCTCTGATCGTCGCAACTCTGTCGTCACTTTGTTAAGCCCGCCCGCCGACTCTATACACGATGTGATTGGCCCTACCAGAGTTGAGTTTTTCCAGCTAAAACATCTATGGAGAGTTGCTAGACCACACTTTGCTGCAAAATAATTTTTGCTGCCGCTAGGGTGCGTCTAGATTTCTAGGCTACATCTTAGCCCCTCTTACCTGAACATACAGGAATTTACAGACAATAGTTACATTTCAGCTCACCACAGTGGCCTTCATGAAACCATTTCTTTGTAAAATTTGCTTTAATAAAAGCTGCGATTCACCAAGTTTCAGTCTTCATAATTACAAACCGAATTCCATAAAAGTTGGGACACTGTACAAATTGTGAATAAAAACAGAATGCAATAATGTGGAAGTTTCAAATTTCAATATTATATTTAGAATACAACATAGATGACATATCAAATGTTTAAACTGAGAAAATGCATAATTTTAAGGGAAAAATAAGTTGATTTTAAATTTCATGGCATCAACACAACTCAAAAAAGTTGGGACAAGGCCATTTTTACCACTGTGTGGCATCCCCTCTTCTTTTAATAACAGTCTGCAAACGTCTGGGGACTGAGGAGACAAGTTGCTCAAGTTTAGGAATAGGAATGTTGTCCCATTCTTGTCTAATAAAGGCTTCTAGCTGCTCAACTGTCTTAGGTCTTCTTTGTTGCATCTTCCTCTTTATGATGCGCCAAATGTTTTCTATGGGTGAAAGATCTGGACTGCAGGCTGGCCATTTCAGTACCCGGATCCTTCTTCTACGCAGCCATGATGTTGTAATTGATGCAGTATGTGGTTTGGCATTGTCTTCCCTGAAAGAGACGATGTCTGGATGGGAGCATTATGTGTTGTTCTAGAACTTGGATATACCTTTCAGCATTGATGGTGCCTTTCCAGATGTGTAAGCTGCCCATGCCACATGCACTCATGCAACCCTATACCATCAGAGATGCAGGCTTCTGAACTGAGCGCTGATAACAACTTGGGTTGTCCTTGTCCTCTTTAGTCCGGATGACATGGCGTCCCAGTTTTCCAAAAAGAACTTCAAATTTTGATTCGTCTGACCACAGAACAGTTTTCCACTTTGCTAGAGTCCACTTTAAATGAGCCTTGGCCCAGAGAAAACGCCTGCGCTTCTGGTTCCCGTTTAGATACGGCTTCTTTTTTGACCCATTGAGCTTTAGCCGGCAACGGTGAATGGCACGGTGGATTGTGTTCACTGACAATGTTTTCTGGAAGTATTCTTGAGCCCATGTTGCGATTTCCATTGCAGTAGCATTCCTGTGTGTGATGCAGTGCCGTCTAAGGGCCCGAAGATCACGGGCATTCAGTATGGTTTTTCCGGCCTTGACCGTTATGCACAGAGATTGTTCCAGATTCTCTGAATCTTTGGATGATATTATGCACTGTTGATGATGATAACTTCAAACTCTTTGCAATTTGTCTCTGAGAAACTCCTTTCTGATATTGCTCCACTATTTTTTGCCTCAGCATTGGGGGAATTGGTGATCCTCTGCCCATCTTGACTTCTGAGAGACACTCTGAGAGGCTCTTTTTATACCCAATCATGTTGCCAATTGACCTAATAAGTTGCAAATTGGTCCTCCAGCTGTTCCTTATATGTACATTTAACTTTTCTGGCCTCTTATTGCTACCTGTCCCAACTTGGAATTTGTAGCTCTCATGAAATCCAATAGGAGCCAATATTTGGCATGGCAATTCAAAATGTCTCACTTTCAACATTTGATATGTCATCTATGTTGTATTGTAAATATAATATTGAAATTTGAAACTTCCACATCATTGCATTCTGTTTTTATTCACATTTTGTACAGTGTCCCAACTTTTATGGAATTGGGTTTGTACTTTATTGTTTGTTGTGTGAAACAAACACACTAGAATTGTTCGCCTACTAGTTTCAGCCTACCTTGTTTTTAATAGCAGAACAAAAAAGAATTGACGAGAAGACCTTAAACAACAGCACGGCTGCAGGAACATGTTCAAAACAACATGAGATTCTGAAATGATTAACAATGATAAGCCGAAGTTGTATTAGCCTGCATGGGTGTATCTCTGCAAGGGAACAACACGTTGAACCAGTTCTATATTTCCCATAAACGTTTAGAAATATTCCATCACAAACTGATAACAAAGTTTAGATGTGATTACCTCAGGGTAAACTCAAACGTACTGTAGAACGTCACAAGAAAAGAAGACAAAAATTTAAACAAACGGTTTGGAATAGAGCCAATGTTACACAACAGTTGTTTTCAACTTTCATTCAGGCTATGGAAATAAATAAAATGAAAATGGCTTTTTATTAAGATTACATTACAGTTACATACAGTTTTAAAAACCATAAAGGGATGCACCAATCATCCGATTACAACTGACCGATGTAGTCATTTAAAAGGGTGATGAACTGAGAAATCAAATTTTCATTGAGCTTTTATATCATATTTTAAGAATATCCTGTAAGTTTCAGAACTGAAAACATCCCTGTTAGTCCAATAAAAGCTTTTATTGACACTAGGCTCTGCAAACGACTCGTTTTTAAAAGTGGGGAACTATGACGTCAAAGAGGATAAAACACCACCCCGTAGAAGATCAACGCCTACTTCAACATGGCCGGTTTAGCCCCGCCCACGGATTCGTACATTACACGCATATCTAAATAACATACCTACCTCGTGATGACAAACCTGATCTAACTACCGAGCGAGCAATACAGAATATTGTGCAGTGCCTGGTTGAGGAAGACAGTCGCTGCATAAGCTTCCTCTGGATTCCAATAGGACTGCATGGACAAACTTTAATTTTAATGACGATCCAGCTGATGAGGTAAAACATTGTCTCTGTTCGCTTCATTTCACTGAGGATTGTTTTCTAAACAAGACTGGATTTGCAGATGGATTAAGAGTAAAGAACGGCGCTGTGCCGTCTACATTGGATCTGACAGGAATCGTGCAACGCAAGGACTCTGGGTCGAACATGTATGGGCGAATCATTCCGGTTGCCATTTTGCAACATTGGACGTTTTCAAAACAATTTCCCCCAGGTGCATCGACAGGTGAGTTGAAACTCATTATAATATCTAAAACTGTTATCCACTCACAGCAGTGGGCGTTTACTTCCAAGTCTTCAGTGCGAGACGCCCATAAAAACCAAGCGTTTTTTAGGTAGGCTAAAAACTAGGGTAGAAAATAGCCTGTTACTTATTCATTTTGATGTTTTTTAATGCAAAAACCAAGCGAACGTCATAAGTTGACCTCAGACAACAATATAATAAAATTTAAAAAGCCAGTTCATGATCCCTTTAAAATGAGAGGCAATTACTGAATTTAATCATGATCCAAACAAAGATGCTACACACATGTAGTTGATTTAAAATTAATTTAAATTAGATTATATAATTTCAAGATTTAACACAAAAACAGAATGGTCTGATTTTATATTTGTAAAATTATGCCACATTCATAGGTGGCGAAAGTCAAAGGATGCTTCAAGTTCTGCTTAGTTCAGGCCAGGGGTATAAAACTTTATGCAAAAGTTCTGATATGATTTATCTTTACTTTTTGCATCACAAAAAAAGCCCTCCAGCTGTTTTACAGAGGTGTGACATGTTTTTCGCTAAGTGATGTTGGTAAAAGAGGTTCTTTAAATAATTCATAATGAAATTGTCAAAAATCGATTTGATTTAAAAATCGAGTTGGTAGGTCAAATCGATTAATGACAATCATTCGGCACTGTATAAGCCTTTCATATCATAAAACTTTTGCGCAATGAAAGATTATTAATAGCCTTTCTTGTTCTGTCCTATCTATCATATGTTGCTGCCTCATTACGCACATGTGCTATACATTTCAAACATGTCTCAATGTTATAGTAGACTAGGCTATATAATAACTGACCCTTTTGATTTTTGTTATCTAGTTTTTCATGATTGTACAATACACAAAGAGCAATGTGTAAAAGTTTTACCAGATTTAGTGTTACACTTCTTGTCTCTAATTTGTACCCCACAAATGCCCCCCCCCCCTCCCCCCCCCTAAATGTTCAGATTTTATCCAATTGAGCACTTGTGATTTTTCTAGACTAAATTTTACGCTGAATTATCCACTAATTTAGTTTATAATAGCATTTTTGTCATAGACTATGATCATACAACTTTTTGGATTTGTTGTTTTTCTTTTAAGTTGTATTAAGTAGATTGTGTTTAACACAAAAGATTGATTATCAGTTCAACATACAGAGTTATAGAAATTCTACTTGATTAAAAAAAAAATATCGAATCGAAAATCAAGTTTTTTTTAATAAAAATAAATAAATAAATAAATGATAATAATGATTTAAAAAAAAAAAAAAAACGCCAAGCCCTAGTGCCCCATTAGTTAGTGCCCTAACAGTATATATATATATAAAAAAAAAAAACCTCATGGAAAGAATATGTTACACAGTTGGCTACAGATCCAACCAAACAGCCCTCTTTCTCTCCAAACATGTCATCAGCTCTTTTATGGATTTTAATCTCCCCCTTCATTTTCAAACTGACCAATCATAACTCTTCATCTGTTATTAACTCTATATTTAACATGGCATTGAGTATTTAACAAGCTTACCCACTATACTTCAATAGTGTCTATCTATAAGCAGTTAAATTAAATATTCACACACTTAAACACTAAGTTTTAAGTCTAAATACTAATAGATTAACTCCTCCCCCTCAGGATGGCATAAAGTTGGCTTCCTGTTCCCTTATAGGCATTTCCAGGAACCGGTAAGACAAAAGGATATCCACATTCATATTAAAACATTGTTTGTTCAACTTGTATCTTATACCTTGAATGTTCTAGATATAATATAGCCCTAGAATTGTTGTAGTAAAAGCTTTTACTGAAATGAAAACATGAAATTGCTACTAAATCCAATTGCAAATCCAACAAACTGTACATGGTGTAACCCACTTCAGAGTATGTACACCCTAGGTTCATAGGAGCTGATAAGTACAGTAATAACCACGCAACACCAAGGTAACGTTTTGCAATGTGTAAACTTTTAGTTCAACAAAATATTTCAAACACTTCACAAAAATTATGTGCACACAGGCCCAAAATAAAATAAAAATAAAAAAAATAAATAAATAAATACAATTTTTGAAAATGTTCCTGGGAAGTTAGAGTCAGTTCAGTTGGTCAAAGGGGAAGAGTCAAAGTCAAGGGTAAATAGTTGAAAGGAACAATCTCATACCAGTTTAGTGAACTGACACAATCCTACCACAGGCTTCCGGAATACTGTGGTGGGGGTTCACGGCTCATTGGGAAGACTCGTATAGATCAAAGGATCGTCATCCAAAGCGTCAGTTGTATGACGTCTTGGGATGAGACTGTGTTAACCATAGAACATGTTCAGTCCAATATCTATGATATTAAATAGTTTTTGAAGTGTTGTACAACTGTTTGAAGATATCATAACATAGTTCCCATGAAGAAACAATAGCTATTGTAACTATTATAGTTAGAATATACCATTTTAACCGTATGTCGTTACAATGAAATGAAAGGAATTAATGACCTTTTTCTCTCTGCTGTTAATCCCTTTTTACATAGGATTTTATAGATTTTGAATCAAAGTTATTGAAATAAAGTTTTTTTAATTGAAAACCCATTTATCTGAATTACAGTTTTTGCTTATTTTACCAATTTAATGACTTTTTTTCTACTCTCCTGTATGTAACTTAACCTTTAGTCACATATATATCAAAGTAAAATGTAACAAAAGCACATTATTGTAATGCACGTCAACTAGTTTACATTTCTCCTTAAACCATAATATAAATTTATGTTATCATGTTGTATCCCTTCAATTCAACAGAAATTTTTTGAATAATCACTCCTTGGAGCTAGCATAGTCACCTCGTGTTTTTTTCCATACACAATCATTGAACACATTAGCTTAGCAAGAGGATTTAAGATGAGAAGGCAGGACAGATAAAAGCGATTTTCTGGATGGCTCTCCAACTTCTTTACTTATCAGTTTTCTTTTCAACTCGTGGGAGAACCCGAAGCAGTGCTCTATCTGATTTTAACAGTGTTATTCAACGGAAGTATTTTTGCGTGCTAGTTTTCAAAATAAAACCCATAACGTAACGTTTCTCATAACGTAACTTATGGGTAAATAATGATAATAATTAAATACAATTTACCAGTATTGTGTACTCAAGACTCGGACTCGATCTCGAGACCATATTTTAATGGTCTCGGTCTTGTCATGGACTCGTGCATTTTGACTCGGAATTTACTCGTACTCGAACATATTAGGACTTGGACTTATTCCCGAGGAACTCCACTCGAGTCCCTTCAATATGTCGTGATTATAACTGTATGTTTATATTTCTTAAAATTGTTTGATTGAAATGTCCAATGACTGCTGACTTTCTTGTGTGCAACTACGAATGACTTGACTGTAACGTTCGCGGCAATTGAACTGAATCATGTTCAACATTCCGCCGGAAGTGATCGCGTGCGTGTGTACGTCACTCAATATTTACACGGAGATTTCTGAAGTTTTACCCTTCACTAAACATATTTAGATATACCATCTTCCATTGCAATTTCCTGTATATCTAAATATGTTTAGTGAAAGAAACTTCCGAAATCTCTGTATCCACCTTTTTCTGCTCTAAACAATGCGCGCTGCCATGACGACGATGCCGGTAGTCAACTTCCGGTTCGAGTCTGGTCTATGCGTTTTTGCCATGTGTTTTAGATTGTGTCATACCCACATCCCTAAACTATATCGAAAAAAAAAAACATTCATCAAATGTGATCTGATCACGTTATTTTTTATTACATCACAGATAAAAAACAAAATGAAAGTTTTTTCTTTGCTTCATAACTTCCAAAGTATAGCTGATGCATGACTGCACGATCTCCCTAATCCAGCAATACATGAACATCCGACTGTTTCTATCACCCCGACTGCTGCAGAATAACAGTACTACAAGGTTAGGCTGGTTAGCCCTTTACTGTCTACCTTTGCTTTCAAAGATGCATAGTCTATATATTTCTATTGTGAGGTTAGGCATAACGTTACGTCGAGTTGAGACCAAAGTCCAGTTTGCGCGCTGTCGCCTCTGTCATGATCATCTATTGCTTACTATATACTTCTTTTTATTAAAACCAGGCAATGGTTGATGAAACATTGATTGAAATTAAGATACAATTAGTGAACAACGAAATTCACTTTAAAGAAAGGTTTCTTTGTGTTTTTCTTTGATCTCTGTAAAAGTCGCTTTCAGAACGGTCATGTCCGTGAATATAAAACGCATGTCTGCAGACTGATATTTTTCTAATGTCTGGACCACTGATCTATATAATTTATCATTCTAGATGAGTGGTCTGGACTAGCAGTGCTAGCATTCTATGTAAACAAATACTTCAACAGGAAGTAGAAAACCGTCGAGTCAGTTGAACCCGCTATGAATCATGGGAAATAGAACGGGCGCAGAAAAAGGTGGATAAACAAAGAGTGACGTAGGTGCGTAAGCGATCACTTCTGGCGCATGCGCAGACCGAAGCGCCCGTGCCATCAGATCAGTTTGACATGGCTGTGTTACACGAGGTAAAAACGATATAAATACTGTTCGTTTTCTCACACAAACTGCTCGTTTCGTGTCTTAGGCCATCAGTGTGTACTTACATTTACGAGTCATTCAATCATTTTTAATTTTGACTTCTCTGTGCATGCTCCTTGAGGTGGACCCAGGGTTGACCCCCTTAACCTCCAGTGTATGACTGACGGACAACACCGGTTTGACCGAAAAATGTCAAAATTGAAAATACTATGGAAACAAAGACACCTACATCTTGGATGCCCTTGAGGTAAGCCCAAAACATATCAAAAATTAATTTCAAAGTGAACTATCCCTTTAAGTCTGGTTTGAGACCCAACCTTAGGTTATCTAACCTCTCTAGTCTCGACTCAGACTCTTCTCTTTGGTCTCAGTCTCGACTCGGACTCGTCTCTCTTTGGTCTCGGTGTCGACTCGAGTGAGCTGGTCTCGACTACAACACTGCAATTTACTGGTTAACCCATTTTTAGGCGGGTTACAATGGCCTTTGGTTATTATGAATAAAACAGAATAAAAAAGTACAAAAGTACGTTTTTCTTGATTTTTTAAACACTATAACCAGGCTTTTGAGGGGGAGAGCCACAAGCAACATAACTTCCGTATTACGGATTTTTGTAATATGATTTTGTATTTATCTCACTAAGACTATATTGTAGTGTGTGTGTGTGTGTGTGTGTGTTTGAGGGCTTGTGTGTCATGTCTGAGGGTAAAGTGTGTTGTTTTAGAAAGATTTAATGGTTTCGAGTGGAGAGTTTCATTTTGACCTGAAAATAGGAAGTTTGGGGAAATGGGTCAGTTATTGGTTTGTGTTAAGAGTTTCGAGAAAAGGATTCATAATTTCAAGGAATGTGTTTAAGCAATCGAGAAAAACTGTACTTTTGACATTTTAATAATTCTGTAAAGTTAAGTGTAAACTGTGAGAAACAACTATTCCTCTCCCTCACCCAGACATAATTTCTCACTCTGCTCCTCTGTCTTATTCTGCATCTAGACTGAACAAAGGCAATTCAATGAGTCCTATTTTACTGTATGTCCAAGTAATAGACATGCCTCCAACTCAGATTGGATTCAGCTATTCAGTTGTTTCAGTATTTGTTTTATATACATGTTCAGTACTTTTGAGCTGCTGTTGTTGCAGAAATAGAGGTGTTATTTCATTTTTAAAGATTGGAACATTAGGTCTTCATTTCTGCCATGCTAAACATTTGTTATTAAGACTAGAAAGGTCAATGATTTTGGTTTTGGGTAAGCTGAAATTTTAACTGACTGCGTATTGTGCGAAAACAGTATGAATGGTGATAATGGTATGGTCACAAAAGACTGATGTTGTGCTAATTGTGTTTTGAAAAGTTGACAACAGATTGGACAAAAGTATGTAACATTGATTTGTCACCACCTAGTGGCAGTAATGTAATGGCATCTTTAATTCCATATTTCTATAGGCTATTCCAAATTTAATGCAATATAACACATCTGAGCTACATAAAAACATTAGAGAGAATGTTTCCTACTGATTAAAGAGACCTTCCTACTGACAGAAAACCACTAGAAGAAAGATGCCCAGGGTCCTGCTTACCTGTGTGAACATGACAAGTGCCTTGGTGGAAAACCTCACAGCAAGAACTGGCAAATCCGGTTTGTCCATGAGAATGAGATTCATTGTAGTACTTAACCCTCTGGGGTCTGGGGTGTTTTCTGGGTCCTGGAGGTCTTCTGACATGCTCTGACATTTGGGCTTTTTGCTGGCTAAAGTATTATTACACTGTATTCAGCACAGACTCTGCTACAATAATATTCCAGCATGTGCTCCACTTGTCCTGTTTAGCCTGGCTGGGCATGTATCAGATGAGAGAAGTGCTGTTTGAGAAATATAAATTGCCATTGATGTACAAGTGATTGCAATAGGCTTGTGTGTGTGTGTGTGTGTGTGTGTGTGTGTGTGTGTGAGAGAAATATCTATATACTGCAAGGCTTTATTTATTTTATTTGTTAATTGTTAGTTATTTTATTGCCATTACCTGTTTTCATTAGGGATGGCGAAAACTAAAAATTTCCTTGACTGACCACCTGAAACCGGTTAACCGATTAGTTTAAAATATGCTACGCTATTTGAAACAATAGCCATTTCGAGCCGCGCCTGCAATTTCACAACTCTGTCTTATCTCTCTGCAGCTCTGCCTCCCACTCAATCACACACTACAATAGTCTCTGAGCGCTGTTTGTCACATTTCCTACCAGCTAGCATAGATGACAAGCTAGGTTGGCTTTGGCTACCTTTCTCACACAAAGGTGTCAAGTTTTCAGGTGATACTTCATTGATGATGTGCTACTACCGTATTAAAGCACTGTTTCACACAAGTTGCAACTTACATCTAAATCATTCTTTTTGGTGAAATGGTCCCACACACTACTTTTCTTTGGATGCTTCATCCTGTCATCTGCCCTGGCTCTAACCTCGAGTGTTTTAGCCTGTAGCCTTTACTTTTTGCAAGCGTTGTGAGCACGCAAACCCGAACGCTGTGTACAAACAGGCGAGTTATGAAAAATTTAGTGTGAGGTATTTGTTCAATTAACACAAATAATATACAGTATATAGCCTAACCGACTACCGACAACTTTAATCGGTTAACGTTGATATGGTCAACCATCGGTCAAATAGTCATCTGTTAACCCTAGTTTTCATACAGAAGTTTAGTTTGCTAAATAGATCAAGTTTTTTTAGTTGGCTATTGGATATGAAAAGGAAATGGTTCTTCCATAACACTGCACACAAGATGTGTGTGAATTTCTCACACCAGAAGTAATTTATTGAGTTTCTTTTTATAGTGATTATCTGTTCAAAAAGTGTTCTATGCAAAATGTTCAATTAAAGAGAAAATAGAAAATAAATATTTGTGTGTCCTGTAAAGTGGTAACCTGGCTAACGCCAGACCCAATCCTCGTTGACACTTGGGTCTGGGAACCACACGTACATTTTCTCGTATTTGAGGTGTGGTTTACGAATGCCCGGCGCCGTTTATTGGGTGCTAAGAATGTCTATCAAATGCGCCTGTATCGTTTTTGAAGTTGTTATTTGAATTGGAAATTGTTTGTGCATGTACTTCACAAATTTAAAAATTTAATTTAATGACTAAAGTGTCAACAACTATCTAATCGGGTACGTGTGCACAGCTGAAAGTTATGCTACTAAAGTATGTTGATATTGAAAATCAACACAACTTAGTGGCACTGTGACAACTACACTAGTCTACAGGCATAATGACAATATGATATTAATAAATACCACTTACCTTTTATAAGTTAAATGGACTTCGTCGACAACAATGCCTAGCAGGTTGGTACTATACAAGTCCGTGGCTAACATGTCTTGCCACTTTGTGCTCATCCAGGCCTCGGGACTGCCGAACAGAAGTTGGTATCGACAATTCTTTATCGCATTTTCTTTCTCGGGACACAGCTGAGCGGCAGATATTCCAAGGTTGACCGCCTCCGGTCCTCCATTAGGGCGATTAATGGTGAGACAACAATAATGACTGAGGTCTCGTGAAGTTTAACGCCAAAAGCTGCTCTTTTTTCAAAATAAATTTGCATTCTAAACTACTTAAAACAATATCTAAGGCATCAACAGGTCGCTTCGTTTCTGCTGCCATGTTGAATCCATAGAAAAAAAACAAACTGCTTCGGTCTGTCGCATAGATGTAGTCATCGTCTTGCTGCTCCCTCCCCGTTCTGTGATTGGTTCCGGCGTGAATAAAATCGCGCTACGGGAAGGCAGCATGTGTCAGGATACAGGCCTGGAGACAGAGGTAAGTGAATCAACATAAATCTTTATTTATAAGTTCAAAGGTGAGTATTTCGAGTTGCAGTGTTTCAGAGGTGAATTCGAGGAGGACACTTCGTCGAAAGGATTTCAGGTGAGCAGATCCTCTTCAGTGTAATAAACATCAAACTAACATACAGTAGTCCAATGATACTTGTCTTTTCCTCTTTCAGATACATCCGTCAGCAAACAAGACTCAGGGAGAGAACACAGACTCAGGAAACATGGATCATGGAGCGAAGTCTGGGAACATCAGAACATGAACAGAGAGGTTAGTAATTTCAGGTGACTATACGTTACTTTACTGGTACTGGATGGATCAGAGGGTTTCTTGGAGACGGGTTATGGTCTGTTCCTGTTGGAGGCTTGACCCTGACTGAGCGTGAACTGGGTGTTTATATGGAGCTGACTGCTGATTTGGAAAGGGTGCAGGTTATTAGAACTCAGAGTGATTGCAGGTGCGCCACAGAGGATTCAGGGCAATGTAGTGCAGAGCTATACGGTGACCGTTACAGCATGGGGAAACCCAGACTAGTAAAGTGGTTTGAAAAAATCAGAAATTCAGAAAAATCTGAAATCAGAATCGGCTAAAATCGGCTACAGCAGGTCAAACTCGAGGAAAAAATCGGAAATTGGGATCAGCCTAAAAAACTGTAATCGATGCATCTCTAGAAGATTGTATCACATAGCCTAGAGGATTTGCTCCAAAACTACCTGAAAATCTTCTTGACTACTCATTCAGATAATACAATAAAGTCTTTAAAAAAACTAAAAATTTGCATGATGTGGTTTGAAGATAGCTTTATGCAGGGAGGCGTTAACCTCCCATTAATATTACTGCTTTTCACACCTGACAAAGACAAAGATCCTCCCCTAATGGCCCTATTAGGCGCCGGGCCCTACATCATTATAAGGAGCCTTGCACAAAGAATGAGATTTAAAAAAGAATGGCTTTTAGATTTATTTACAGCACAACATAATCCAAAAATACACAACAAAAGACAAATCTAAAGACAGAGGCTTGAACAGTCACACTTTGAGCCATTCCTTAAACATAGTACCTACATACCTGCCATTTCCAATGTGTTTGATTTTTCCCTTTACCATGTTCATGTACAGAGTGAATGTTCAATGTTGAAGTCAGCACTCATCAGTGGCAGCACTGGTCCCTGTAAAAATAAACACATGTGAACATGCTGATATCAAGAGAAACTATATGGCTGCACGATTTTGGGAATATATTTTTTATTTTTCTGGTTGCAATTATTAAATATATATGAACACCAAGTTTGTTGTGCATTGTTATAGCCTATGTATAGGGCTGCATAAAGCCAATGTATAGGCTATTATCGTTAAAAAGGAACACTTCAGTAACGCTACACAAGACAAAAATATATGGATTAAAATGTAGTATGTAACTTTTAATGTAAACATTTCCATTCGTTATGAAATGAGATTGGAGAAAACCTAATGTTTGGTGTATTTTGCTTTTCAAACACACAACGCGAGTGACTCAAATTCAGCGCGTGCAGAGGACATTTACTGAACTGATCGAGCCACTCCAAACTATGAAACATTATTGTTACATTATACATATCTACGTTACAGCAGATATCCTCAAACATACATGTCTGAACATTATAATATTCACCATTGAAGAATAAGCCTTCTTCATGCTGTTTAATATCGAAGATAAAACATTCTTGTGTGTACATATTCACTCCAATCTCATTTCATAACATTTTAGTCTGGCACAAGTTTGTAAGCTACAATGTAAATTAGGCTATATAAAACCATAAGATGTGTATTGTTATGTGTCTTACCTTCCAAACTCGACGAAAAGCAGAGTTGCTATTCTTTGTTTTGTGGGGATGAGGGCGGTAACTATGGAAGCTTGTTTCCGCCACTGAATAAAAAAATAAAATAAATAATTGCGACTTTTTATCTCACAATTCTGACTTTTTTTCTCACAATTGCGAGATAAAAAGTCCGAATTGCGTGATATAAAGTCGCAATTGCGAGTTATAAAGTCAGAATTGCGAGATATAAAGTCAGAATTGCGAGATAAAAAGTCAGAATTGCGAGATATAAAGTCGCAATTGCGAGTTATAAAGTCAGAATTGCGAGATAAAAAGTCAGAATTGCGTGATATAAAGTCAGAATTGCGTGATATAAAGTCAGAATTGCGTGATATAAAGTCGCAATTGCGAGTTATAAAGTCAGAATTGCGAGACATAAAGTCAGAATTGCGTGATATAAAGTCGCAAAGCGAGTTATAAAGTCAGAATTGTGAGATTTAAACTATTCTGAGGGGGAAAAAAGTTCCCCTTAGAATTGGCCTAATAAGTCGCAATTGCGAGTTTATATCTCACAATTCTGAGAAAAGATGTCAGAATTTCGACATATAAACTCGCAATTATGTGTTATAAAGTCAGAATTGCGAGATGTAAACTGTCTTTTTTTCTCAGAATTGCGACTTTATATCACACAATTCTGACTTTATATCTCGCAATTCTGACTTTATAACACACAATTCTGACTTTATAACTCGCAATTGCGACTTTATATCACGCAATTCTGAGAAATAAAGTCAGAATTGTGAGATATAAACTCGCAATTGTGAGAAAAAAAGTCAGAATTGTGAGAAAAAAAAGTCAGAATTGTTAGATAAAAAGTCACAATTCTTTATTATATTTTTTATTCAATGGCGGAAACATGCTTCCATAGGTAACAGATCTGCTTCCTTCACGTGGATCATATGAATTTGAACGGCTTGCGTGCGCGCATGTCGCATTAGCGGGCGTGGTCGCATTAGCGCTAATCAGCTCGGCCTGGAGAAACTGTACATGTCGTTTTCATACGGATTACTTAAACAGAAAATATTTGTTTTTGGTATGATTAAAAATGGAGACTTAAAGCTTTGTAAAGACATAACTCACGTGTGTGTGGCAAGTATTTGCTGAGTTAAAGATCATTTTCTGTCACGTTTCAGAATTAACTTCACAGTGAGAGAGAAGGGAGAACGCGCATCATGTTTATTTTCTTTATTTTACAAAAAAAAACAACATTTTGTTTTTATTATTAGTGTACACTAATAAAAGTAGACATTTAACATTTGAACTATATATATTTAACACTTGCCTGTCTCACAAAAAGCGACAGAGTTATTTGAGTCTCTTTTGCACTGATAAGAAAAAAAGAGAGACAATCACGCCAGCACGATAGCCGACACCAGAGGGTTAAAGCACGTGATGGCCATACCAGATTTGTTTAGTGACTCATTATTCCATTTCTGTTCACATACTGTATCTGTGAACATGTCACAACCTATTCCAAATAATGACGAATTCAAAGAAACCAAAATAAAACAAATGGCTTCAAGTTGTTGTTTTTCCATACTGTATATTTAATAATTTCATATAGTTATTTACACGGAAATATTTCAAATTTCAACTGCAAACCTGTAGACTGCAAAACAAAATGTGAAGAAAAATAATGGTTCATGAACTGATTTCTTGTCAAGACTGCGGTTTCCCCTAAAGGTCAAAAATCAAGGCAAACATTTTTTAGTGTATTCCAGCCTTAAAATGTAACCTTGAAACTGAGAACATAACAAAAACATTCTGACCATGAATTGTTTTCTTTTTAATGCACATTTTAATTCACACAAGAGGAATATATTTTGATGGTGCAGGGCTATTAAAAGTGTTCTTGAAGGAAGTTTGATAGATACATGAAAGAAAACAAGAAGAAAATGATTACCTTAAAGAAGAAAATTATTCATATAATGAACTGTGTTTTCCATTCAACAATGTAAATTATGTGAATTGTGTACAAAGTGCCAAAAATGTGGTCTTTGAATCTACCATGTAAACGCCCTGAAATGGTGTGACCATTTAGAATAAATCTTTGATTTCGTTTTGGGAGCTTGCCAAAGCAAACTTAAATTTGCTCTGATTGGTAAACAACTGAACAACAATTGGTCCATAGCGATTACATAATAGGTGATGTGGCTGAGGCTCTGGCATCTTTAGTGTGGTAATCTTCTCCAGTACATTTCTTTTGTTTCATTTGTTCAGTGTGCTGCACATATCCTGAAATGGGAAGCCAAATCATTTCAATCGCCTCCAGGTGGCTGGCTGCAGTATATGTCATAAACCCCGCCCTCTTCATGTAATTGAATGAGACATGAATCTAACCAATCTAAAAAACAATTCAATTACACATCAAATACCTTCTTTTCCAAATATGGGTTCTTTTATTTTAGGTTGTTCATATCACGCTGATTGATTCTAGATTGAAGTTTGATTCTGGTTAGTTGTTTGGTATAAAACTAGGGTGTAATTGCTAGGAAATTTTGGCTTGACTGGTATTTGTGCCATTTAACGGCCCAAAAAAGTATGTCACGTAAAGGTATTTTGTGTATGTTGATTACCACAATAATTCAAATGAAAGTGAATAAGGCCAATCTGTAAATGTTAAAATACTCAATGTTTCAAAAGTAATTTTCATTCTATTGCACAGCCCTCTGCAATTCTTGATTCAGACAAAATTCTTCTAAGTAGTTGTCTCTTGTACCATCACTTTCTTCTCACATTATGATTTATATTTAGAATAATTTAAATTCACTTTTACATTTGAACATAAATGTCTGTTGGCAGTGTGTGAGCAAAACCACCCTACAATGATAAAAATCCACCCAGTGTTTTTTTTACAATCTCAATAAATCATCTGCACTGTCTGAGAACGAGCTGTTCTAAGATTCAGCGCTTTGTGACGTAGAATTGAGCAAGGGGTTTGATTGACAGTGTGGTTGTGGCATAGGCCCCGCCCTCGGTGATCTGAACACCATCCTCCATTGTTTCAACGACAGCCGGTAATGTCTCCTAGAAACATAAGTGTTCTGTTGTGGGATGGGATGTAATAATTACATATATAGTAGTTTTCGCTTATTTCTGACATCAGAGCCACTGAAAACACAGTGGATGTATTGTATTTTGGAAGTTTAAGTGGCGCCTTTCCTTCGTAAATAAGTTTATGTTTGAGCGAATCATTTTCTGACTGACTGTTTTGTGAACGAGGGTCAATTCAAAGTAAATCCACAACTGTGGATCGTCGTCTACGGTTTGCGATCCAACGTCACCTCCAGTAAGTATTTTATGATTTTTGAGTAAATAGTCATTTCAATCGATGTCAGCCAATTTAACAAAAAATGCATCTAAAGTTGTTGTCGTCGTAGGATGTCTGTGTATATAATTTAAACCTGGCTTGTATAGTGTGTAACCACACGTTTATAAATATATTTTTAAAGATATTGTATTAAAAACTGCATATATGTTGTTGTTCTTTAAGTTAGCCATCTTCTCACATTTGCCACAGAAGCACCTGTATGACAAGTAAACATGACGCCACAGGTCCCTTGCATAAATGTAATTTCGCTTGTACGTAGCAAACTTTATCACAGAATGTGTATGGAGTTTAAAAAAATTAACGTTAGTGTTTGTGTGTGTGTGTGTGTGTTGCACATCCATAATTTCAAAGGGGACACGATTACAACTCTATAAGTACATTAATGTATCAAATAACCATACCGAGAGGTACTGGTCCATTCTCATTTGTGTTTATTCTGCCGGAGTCTCTTTGTCATCTGGGTCTGATCGGAGACTATTTATATATTCCGATTCAAACATGTACGGCTGAATGACATTCAAAACAGCGGGTCTCTCACTCTCTCATTCATTCTGCTTAGACCGACTGCCATAGTTATCAAGTGACGCCCTCATCCAAAGGCAGGGTGGGGATATGCAGCTCATTTACATTTAAAGTCTTCCCCAAAACAGCTAATTTTTAAACAGGCCCCAAAAATGACTTTTTCAAATGGTTATAATAAATTAACTATGGGGTATTTTGAGCTGAAATTTCACAAATACATTCTGGGGACACCCGAGACCAATATTACATCTTGTAAAAAGGGGCATAATAGGTGCCCTTTAAACAAAAAAAACAAATACAACCCCATTTCAAGAAAAGTTGGGACATTAAAGACTGTAAAGTCAAGGAATCGAGAGAAATCTCAGTCCGTTTAGAGCAAGGCAGGAAGCCTCTGTTGAATGTGCGTGAACTTTGACCCTTGGCATTGCATTAGAGTTAGGGCTGCACGATTAATCACAATTTACATGTAATCGCACTTCAATCGAGATGGCTTATTGCAATTTTGAAATTGCAAAGGCTGCCATTATCTTTTACGCGCAGCTCGTCATTGATATACGGCTCTGTAAACGTTGCTCCATCTGAAAGCACTGTGAGTTGGGTCACTTATAACGTGCATTATAAAGCAACACGCGTAAAACAACATTCCAAACGCGAGAAGCATGAACCTCTTGTCCAACAAAACAAAAAGCACCATTTAATTACATGCATTTACTCCAAACTCACTTCATAACGACCGATTAGCATAATTTGTGATATGATGTGGCTTCTTACACAGAATAAGACAGTCTTGTATTTATAAGTCATGTTTAATCAAAGCATTTCAGTGTTCTCTTTATTCAGCTACATCGATATGGATTTTCTGGAATGATGATGCGTATAATTCTACTTCTGCGATGGGGCTTATTTATCGTGTCTGTGTGAGAGCGCCCTCTGGCGTTCAAATGGAGCAGCATTTACTACCGGTCAACAGCACTACATTGAAAAGCTGCACATAAAATATCACAGCCTTTGCCAAATCACTTGCAGTTTTATTTCGTTAATTGTGCGGCCCTAATTAGAGTCCATTATACTACTTAAATCTACTGTCTTAAATATAATCATGTTGGCTTGGGAGTTCTTTGGAAAACCAAATCTGCTTCTACATCAAGAAATGACACTTGAATCTCTGAAACGCCTATACATCAATTTTATGCAGAGATGGTGGAGAGTTCTCAGGGCCCAAGCTCATCTCAGATGGAAATGTGTGCTGTGGTCAGATGAGTCCATTTCAGCTTGTTTTGGGGAAAAACTGACTGAGTTCTCAGACCCAAAAAAGAAAAGGACCACCCAGATGTTCATAAGTGACAGGGTATGTGGGTCTTGAATATGTGTGAAGGTATGTGGAGTATATTGGAGTTTTACAGAGACAAAATAATTCCATCTTTCCTGGGAAATCGATGGTCATTACGGCAAAACAAAGCCAAGCCTCATTCTGCACATGCTACAACAGACTGGTTAAATGGACAATACACCTGCAGCCTAGATCTGTCTTCTATTGGAAATGTATGGCCCATCATGAAAAAAAAATGTTGTGTCAGGTGAGATTGGTCAAAAATTCCCCCTGCAAGACAGCAGCAATTACAGTAGTATCCTCAATTCCCAAACGCTTAAATGGATAAAACAAGAAATGCAAAGAGTGCTATGGGGTAAAACAATCATAGTATCCAATTCCAAGTGCTCATTGGATAAGCGATAGTTAAACATAGGCTGACCTGGATCTACCGTACAGGTAATCTGGGCACATGCCATGGGGCCCTTAGGCAGATAGGGAGTGATGGGACTGGGATGGGAGTGAGAACTCTGTGATGGGAGTTTTTTGTGTGTGTGTGTGTGTGTGTGTGTTACATAAAAATAGTATACACATGCCTCGATCTTGATAATTGTTAACACAGTGTGGGTTTTGTGTCTTGTTCCTTGTTGGTCATGTGATTTAGTGTTTGTCATGTGGTCCTGCCATGTGTCGTGTCTGATTATTGTTCACAGGTGTTCCTTGTCTTGTAATTAGTCTAGTGTATTTAAGCTCTCTTGTTTGCCCTGTGTCTTTTTCTAGTTACCAGTGAAAGTTCCCTGTCGTTGTTCTAGTTTCCAGTTTCTAGCCTTTGTTTTTAATGTTTGATCGTATGTTTATTATTAAAGTTTCATTTGGGTTTGCTACGTCTTGCCTTGTTGCGTTGTTTACATCTTACTGATTCAAGATCAGTTTAACAACGAGTTAAGATTAAAAGAGTGGAATTAATATGAAACAGATTCACAGTCAGATTACGAGTAAAAGTGTGGGGAAATTATTGGAAAGGAAAAAAAGCCGGTTTTCTGCACTGTACTTAATGACCATCGAGTCCGATCTGGTGAGGGAGCTGGACTTTGAGGATTTGATCTGCAAATTTGCAAAGAAAAAGACAAGAAAGAAGAACTTCTAAAGGTAAGAGCTATTATGCTATCTGTTGAGTATGCTTATATAATCTGTTGTGACTGTGTGACCAGATAATGAACATATTTTGCTGAGTTTATTAAAATGCTGTTTGCATTTCGAATGTGAATTGCACCATGTTGTGATGCTGCTATAGGCCTGTTTGAGACTCATTTGTAAAGTGCAGTATCTGTTTGCATTTGCAGTCTGTGAGGTTGCCCGACTCACTTAGTGACTGTTCTTTTTGCACCCTGCACTTAGCTGTGTTGTGTGACTGCATTGTTGTATCTTCAGTCAATCACGGTTTGTAATTACTGTTGTGCTTTCTGTTTTGGTGAGTTTTTAAAAAAAATGAAAAAATCTACTCGAGTAGGCTACTGTAACAAAAGTATTTGTAATTAGTTACTTTCCACCACAGTGTGTGTGTGTGTGTGTGTGTGTGTGTGTAGTGGTTTTGGTGATGCGAAGGTAAGCTGCCTGCAGTTAGACTGTAAAAAATATGGACAAAGTGTCTGTGATGTCATCCATAGACTCAAGACAACGATCCAATGCATAAAATCATCCATAAATCATGCATAAAATCAAGGCAGTGTATTGGTCAAGAGACTATTTATATGGCAATATAGCCTAGTGTTCACTAAAAAGTCTTAAATAACCAGTCAGTCTATGTAGTTATAAACTACAGCACCCAACACCAAGATCTTGAGCGGCCTAAAATGTAAAAGCCCAAACTACTCACTCATTTTAGTCGCATTCTTTAGTCGCATCTTTCGGCAAACTCATCCACGATGTTTCATGCATTCTCGATGAAAAAGATGGTCTGCTCTGCGACATGGTACTCCGCAAAAAAAATAAAAAAAATAATAATAATATTAATATAAAAATAATAATAATAATTTATTTTTGAAAATTGACAAAAATCTCTTGCACGTGCGTTATTGAAAAAAAAAAAAAAAAAAAAAAAAAAAAAAAAAGCCTACGGTAGCCCCGTGGTGTAAAAATAATAAATGCACACAAGAAATTACGGAGAAGTTAGAAATTGCGGAGAAACAAGAAATTGCGTCGCATACAAACATCTTATTGATAAAAAAAAATTATTGTGGCCACGAATTAAAAATTCAATCGGCCCTGGGCCATTTGCACGTGCATACCCTGCATGCCCAGATGCTACGCCACTGACTAGGCTACATATCAATTACAACTAGCCTATTTTATTATTATTAACTATTACACAGTGCAAAGAAAATAATATCACTTACTGCAAATAGACTTTAGCCAAATCTTAAAAATCAAGGATTCAAAATAAAATAAAAAATAAATAAAAGAAGCCTGAAGAAAATATTACTTGTTTTTATTATATATATATTAATTAAGGAGAAGTAGCCTATGTTGTAAAAGATTGTGCACTGTTAGTGTCAATGAGAATTTGATATCCTCTCTACAAAAGGTTACAAGATGTGGCTCTGCATGCAAGCAAAAGGGGTAAATGTGTATTCTGAAATTCATCACGTTCATTTAAACTTTTAACAGACTGTATTTATATATGCTTTAATATCAGTTACATTCTTGTAGCTCCAAAATTACACCAGAGGGAGACATAAGGCAGGGCTGTGGGTTTTAAATACGTTTTTAAAGCAAATTTCCGTCCAATAAAATACCACATGGTGGCGATCTTTACTAATTTGTTGGAAGGAAAGAGACCCAAATGAAAACTTGTAGATGTCCTTTATAGATTAAATTTTGCGAGCATTATATTTACAAAGCTGCACACTGTCGTTTCACGTTAGAAAACCAGATTATTTATAATCACCACCTAAGAAGTTGATTTGTTTATAACCATTAGGAGGCCTATTTGTTATTTTCCCGATTGGACTACAAAAGGCCTGAAAGGTGTCATCTCATATGCTATACTCACACCTAGATCAGCTTAAAACCCATTCATTCAACCACTGAGAAAATAAAAGCTTTCTTTACTATGCTTTAGTTTTAGGGGCAGATCAACTAAGAGATTGTTAGAGAATATGATTGTAGAAAAAGTTGTAGAAAAACATGTATTTCATATTGTGATTTCCCCTCCACTTTCAATTATTCTGCTTCAATGAAAGGTTCGTTTTTTTTTTTCTTTTTTTTTTTTGCACATTCTTTGAATAAAAATATCAAAAGGATAAACAATGCAGATTTATTTTGTACAGCAATCTTTGTTCATATTTACCAAGGCGGCAAATAATTCTGACCAGCACTGTATTATGGTAGTAAACATGATCTTTAATTTTAGTGCTCACCATATCTATCCTAATGTAGAAGCAAGTGGAGAAATCATTTTAAATGTGTGAAGGCTATTTTCAATTTAAGTCCACAGTGGTTTTCAAGTGGGGCCCATTTAGATGTTGGGTTTCAAATGGGTGCTAATAATTGGGCCATGGGTGGCTTAGGTGACGTAGGTAATCACACGGACCCACAAATTATGTTTTTTTTTTTTTTTTTTTTTTTCACAGTGGGTGAAAATGGGGGTCTTAATTTAAAGATTCCAGTGGGTCAAATAATGAGCTGTATGTAAAATAAACTTTCAAACCTCTCCAAAAAAGGTTTTATAAACCTGTACTTGATTAAACAAATAATTCCTAAAATCAGCTGATTTTATATGGTGCTCTATATATTTAGGATTACACGATCCTTGAAAATCCTTGAACTTGGAATGTGTAGATCATGTTTTTTATTGAACAACAAGATAAAACCTCTGAATGCACCAGGACAAAAGTCTCTTATTCCTGGGCCTGTACAGACTCCTCAGCTTCATTTAAAGAGTAAATTAAGAAAACACATGGAATTAATATTCAACTAGTGAAATGTGCAAACAGCATAAAGCATTTATTCTACTGCAGTGGTGGTCCTGGTAACCATTCTGCACATTTTGTATGTCTCCCCTTATTTAACGTGATTGATCAGATCATCAGATTGTGAGCTCCATGAACTCAGTGTGTCACATAAGAGAGACATCAAAACTTGCTAAAGTTAACTGCCAGTATTATTTTCACTATACACTGGAAAGAAATGAATTATGGGTCTTGTAATTTTCATAAAAAAAACTGAAGATGATAATTAACAAAATTGTTTAAATTTTATTAAGAAAATTGTGGTTCAGTGTTGTATAGAAAATATTGAGAACATTGCACTAATAAAACCAAGAGATATATTTTCCTATTTTTTTTTAAGGAAACATACACAATTTTGAGGCTTTGAATTGAGGAACCGATTAAGCTGATACAATTAAGGAAAAGGGGCTACCAATTTATTTTAAGAGAATTAGCAATTATGCGGCTTTATTTAGAGATACCATTGTTAGCTCCCAGCATGCTTTGCACATGGCTGGAAATGGAGAGGAAATGTTGAAATTGAAGGTTATTTTATTTTATTTTATTTTATTTTGAGTAAAGGGAAACATCTGTTAATGTCTATGTTCAGTTACAGTATGTTTGACATCTGAAAGAGTTTCTATTATGTTAAAGGGTTAGTTCACCCAAAAATGAAAATTAAGTCATTAATTACTCACCCCCATGCTGTACCAACCCTGTAAGACATTCGTTCGTCTTCGGAACACAAATGAAGATATTTTTGATGAAATTTGAGAGGTGGATCAGTCCTACATAGGCTGCCTAAGGGATAGAAACTTGACGGCCCAGAAAATCAATGAAGAAAATGTTTAAATATTCCATGTGACAACAGTGGCTCAACTATAAGTTTATCAAACGACGCAAATACTTTTTGTGAGAAAAAACAAACAAAAATAACGACTTTTATTTGACTACTCCATTTCTTCCTTGTAGGCCTGAGATGAGAGTTCAAGAGATTTCCACGACGCAGTAGTCGAATAAAGTCGTTATTTTTGCTTGTTTGTTTTTTCTCACAAAAAGTATTCTCGTCGCTTAATAAACTTATAGCTGAGCCACTGTTGTCACATGGAATATTTAAACATTTTCTTCATTGACTTTCTGGGCCGTCAAGTTTCAATCCCTTAGAGTGCCTATGTAGCAGTGATCCACCTCTCAAATTTAATTAAAAATATCTTCATTAGTGTTCCGAAGACGAACGAAGGTCTTACGGGGTTGGTACAGCATGGGGGTGAGTAATTAATGACTTAATTTTCATTTTTGGGTGAACTAACACTTTAAAGTTTTGATCGTTACCATTGTGCAGAAGACTAGGGCATAGGTTGTGAAAAACTGCATGCTTTTTTATTCTCATTCTTTTACATAGTTGTTTAGTTGCAGTAGTTCAGTAGTTCCAAAATCTTAAAAAAAAAAATCAAATTATATACATACAGTATATACATATTTCACTCTAGAAATGCTGGTTTGTTTTAACCCAACTTTGGGCCAAATATGGACAAACCCAAACGTTGGGTTAAAAATGAAATAAAAATTTTTAACCCTATTGCTGGGTTTGTCCATATTTGACCCAAAGTTGGGTTAAAACAACCCAGCAATTTTTAGAGTGATGTGGTAGTGAGGTGCGACCGTTTTTTTCTCTCTCAAATGGATGGGAAGGTGACAGGAGTGGCACCCGATGCGTCTTCTGCTGCTGTGTTCTCCATCTGATTCAATATTCGATGTGTTGTGCGTTCAGAGATGCTTTTCTGCAGATCTCGGTTGTAACAAGTCATCATTTGATTTGAGTTACTGTTGCCTTTCTTCTAGCCCAAACCAGTCTGGCCATTCTACTCTAGCATCAACAAGGCATTTTCAACCATAGAACTGTCTGTTTTCTCTTTCGCTTGCCATTCTCTGTAAACCCTAGAGATTGTTTGTGTGTGAAAATCCCAGTAGATCACCAGTTTATGAAATACCCAGACCACCCCGTCTGGCAAAAGCGACCATGCCACGTCCTAAGTCGCTTAAATGACTTTTCTTTACCGATGCTCGGCTTGAATATTAGCAGATCTTCTTGACCATGTCTACAAGCCAAAATGTATTGAGTTGCTGCCATGTAATTGGCTGATTAGATATTTACGTTAAAGAGCAATTAAACAGGTGAACCTAATAAAACGTCCTGTGTGTGTCTGACACACACAATCACACTGGTTGATCCGCAAAAGTTCAACAAGAAATCACTGCTGAGTCATTCATATTTAAACACTTGCTAATTATACTTTATCGATTTATGTTACTCCAGCGAAAATAGATCGAATTGAAATCTAAGCACAGTTGTCTGAATAAGAGTTTCTGAACTAATTAGTTGAGTGAATTATTCAATAATACTCATAAAGACAGTCATTTGTTACTGGTGTAATGATGTATCTTACAGAAGAATCACTTAAAGAAATTCTCAAAACTTGCACAGACTTAAACAGACAAGTGAAGTGATATAAACAGTAAATTGGACTGTATTGCTATATTTGAAATAGCATGTTTTATACTCGTGTGTTGTAAGGATATGGCAGAAATATAATGGTTGTGTGCTTTGCAAATTCAATATGAGCAATCTTGAAATGTTGCCTGGCCAACCAAAATGGAGGAGTGGAAGTAACTGTTGCCACTCCATTACCACCTATGACAGCGTTACAATAAACCGCTTTCGGGGAGCAAGTTGTCTTCAAAGTTTCCTTACTGTGGTCTCTAGTGGTTTGTAATGACCTTTACGGCACCAGTTGGTTAATATTTCTCATATCAGCTCAGACAGACAGATTTCCTGTTTCAGGTAATGGTCTCAGCACAAGCACTGGCATGTTTGCTCAAACATCATTCTGCATTCTTAAGCATCTCACCACACTTTAGTAAAATGATGTGGTTGACGCTGAACTTTGCTTACAGCCGAAGAAGCATAAGAACTTTTATTTATTTTTCTGTCAATTATTGTTTGAATTATCAAGCAGTAATATTGATTTTCAAATGGTTTCAAGGTCTCCATGCATTTCTGTACATATTTATGATTTTAAGTTAGTTTCAACTCATCGCCTCCGTTTTAACACCTTTTTACATGCGTCTCACCCATTGGATTGTTTTTCGTTTGTGGCTAACTTGCTAAAATACGTTAGATTTACTCTGCATGCAAGTTTTGCAGATTCATTTGAGATAAAATCCATTGTTTTCCACATCATGCAACCATTGCCCCCCAAAGTGACAAGCCAACTCTGTTTATCAGGAGTCTGATCTGATAAAAACACCGTCTTTCTCATTTGCAGACTTTCGAATTTCTGATGACGATGTTATTGGTAATTGATTATTCATTTATTTCCATTATTTGCATCCTCTTTGCACTGCAGAAATCACTTAAGCAGTGAAAACAACTTTTCCATTATGGCGCTCCATTCACCTTCATATGGTCACTTTTTTAACCTTATTATTAAATGTTAAACATTAAACGCATCATCTTTTGTCAAATTCTCAAATTTAATTAGTTCATTTATTTACATGATATTATATTAATAAAAAAGATACTATAAAGCTGTTACTCCTGAAAAAGTCCAAGTACCATCAAATCCATCTTCGCACTGCAGAAGTGGCACAGAAGCAGGATCTGAAGTGGCATTTTGCTGTACAGTATTTACACATTTAAACTGTTGCTGCTCATAAGTGGAATGAATTGTATTACACTGCAATTAAAATTGCATAATGTTATGAGATTGAGATTGATTTAAATACAAAACTTTGCATACAGAAATATGAAATGCTTGCTTATGTAATATTGTTTAATTATATTGTATTTTATAAATCTATTAAAAAAAAAAAAAAAAACTTAAACGATACTATCCCAATCTGATTCTGGAGTGCACAAAACCTTTTTTTTTGTTTTTTTGTAGTTGACCTTTTTGCAGTCCCCCCCTTCTCTCATCATCATCCCCTCTTCTTTCTTTGTCAATTGCTTGTTGCTGTTTTGGTCACTGCCAATCTTCTTGGGCACTATTTGGATATGTTCACAGCTTCACCCAGGTTGACTGCCATGTCATAGTGTTACGAGTCGATCCACGCATCACTATAGGTCACGTCACACATCACACACGTTAGAGCGCATTCTACACCGACCACCATGTGCACAATGCATCGGCTATTTCAAGTGGAGAGAAAATAGATAATTGAATATTGAAGTGACTGGCAGGGTACAAGCTATCACATCACATTCTTTAATTGCCTCAGCACATGAAGTTGGCCTTTTGTTCTGATGACTTGTTTTGCCACTTTCAGTTCCTGGTCAATCAGCTCTGGTGAAGATAGTCAACTAGGTAAAGTTGGACTAACTTAAAATATTAAATTAGATATCATTAAACATCTCCTTCTCCTGACCTTCCATGACAGGGTGTTGGTCCCCCTGACCTTCCCTGAGCTGTTGCATATTACCTTGATCTTCCCTGATCTTTTGCATTTCACCTTGATCTTCCCTGAGCTGTTGCATAATAGTGCTTGCATTCTCCATGTTAATTACATTACGATCTGTCTAACAGTCCTGACTAATACGTTATTAGATAGAACTGTTATACATAGAAAGCAGACAGTATTTAAAAGTTATTAGCGTATGCCGTGTGGTTGATGTCCAGTGTTGCTAGCTGAGCAGAAAAACATAACCATGTTTGGCTTGCGTTGATGAAAACACCTTTTTTTGAGGCTTTATTTGTCAATGACCCAAAAACTCACATACACAATTTCATTGACAGCATGTATGTACTCAACTACATACTCATGATATCTCACACTATCAGTAAATCACTGTGAAATAAACTCATAACATGAAATGTGTAAATTCAAACGCTTCATTCTGGTCACATACCGTCTGACCTAAAAACGGCTATAATCATACCATTACTCAAGAAACCAAGCCTTGATCCTCAACCTCTTGCTAATTATAGGCCAATTTTCAACCTGCCAGTTATTTATAAGGTTTTGTAGAAAGTAGTTGCCAGGCACCTTTAGGACCACCTCAAACACAGCAAGATCTTTGAAAAGTTTCAGTCTTGCTTCTGTCCCGTCCACAGCATGGACATGGCTTTAGTGAGACATAGGCTACCATCACTCCTTGTCCTCCTGGACCTGCAGCATTCAACGCCGTTGACCATGGTATACTTTTCAAACGACTGTATCACTATATTGGACTTAATAACTCCCTCTTGCACTGGTTTGAGTCATACCTCACAAACAGATCTGAATCTGTGGCCATGGGAATCTCAAGGTCCCGTTCACAAGTGGGTGGTTACGGGGTACATCAGGGCTCAGTTCTAGGACCTATCTTATTCATTCTCTACATGCTCCCCCTTGGCAAAGTCATCAGTCACTTGGGAATTTCTTTCCATTGTTATGCTGATGATACACAATTATACATGAAAACGAACACTCATTCAATATCATCATTATCAACAACTCTATCAACAACTCTATCTGCACTAACTGCCTGTCTGGTAGAGATAAGGGTGCGGATGCATCACAACTTCAAAAGTGAGAAGCCATCCTCATTGGTTCCCCTTATCAGACCAGATCATCCACAATAACCTGTATTACATTTTCTAGCCATTCCCCTATCACCATAAGTCACCAATCTCTGCGTCAGGTTTGACCAACACTTAACATTTGAGGCCCTCATTAAATATCTCTGCAAATCATCTTTTCATCACTTCAGGAATATAGCCAGACCCTGTCCCACACTCACCCTAAATGATGCTGAGAAACCCATTCACGCCTTTGTCTCCTCGAGACTGGACTATTGTAACGCTCTTCTCATTGGAATCCATGGCAAGCAATGCCACACTGTAAAAAAATATTGTTGGTTCAACTTAAAAAAGTAAGTAACCTGGTTGCCTTAATTTTAAGTTGATTTAACTGGAAAAAGTGAGTTAATACAATGAAGTAGATTAATTTAATCATAAGAAACTCAAAATAATAAGTTATCTCAACTAAATAAATTATTTAAGTTGATTTGACAAAAGAAAAATGTTGTGATAACAAATCTTGATAATATTTTTTTTACAGTGCACTAGGATCCTGATGAGAGTGTGCAAATATTAACACATTACACCAATTCTTCAATCTTTACATTGTCTTCAGTTCTGACCAGATCGAGTATAAAGTCTACCTCCTCACACATCAGTGCATCCATGGCAATGCCCCCAATGACCTTAAATAACTCCCTACTCAACAGATTTCAGCACGTTCTCACAACTCCACAAATCTAATTCACCCCCCTACACTCAAAAAAAATTATACTGTATGTTGGCTTTAATTAACTTTTTTATGTCAACAGGTTGCATATAACTGGGTTGCATTAAACAAACATAATTTGTTCATTTAACTTCAACACATTCAAATAAATGATATGTTGGCTTTAACTTTTTATGTAATCAGGTTCTGATATGTTGGCTTTAAATAACTTTTTTTTAATGTCAACAGGCTGCACATAACTGGGTTACGTTGAAGCAGTATTAAAGTTAATGAGATAATTAAGTGAATAATTGAATGATGATTAAGCATTATTAAAGACACCTGATGTTAACAAGAATCACTGAAGGAGAAAACCGGAATTTAAACTGGATTTTGTTTGGCTGCTGTATCTGAGTTATAAAAGCCAGATGAGCAAATAGAAAAGGTGATCTGATGGTGTTGGTTGTGTTTTAACATAATAATTATATCACAATCATTTGACCTGAACTCGTAACCCAATTTCGGAGTTAAGTTTACCTTATGGATTATAGCAGCACTGGCATTGTAGAGCATACCATTTTTTACCTTTTCAATGAAATCCAAATGATCAAATCAATAAAAAAAGAAACATATAAAAAAAATTGTGTGCAGAGACAGACATCAAGAATTAGCATATGAATCTCAGCAATGGTGACAAACAGATCACCTCTGAAAAAAAGCTCGGACAAAAGCTTTATTTTATTTTACCTCTTTTGTAGCACTTTGAGATTTTCTTTAAAATGTAAAATGTATTATTATTATTATTATTATTATTAAAATAACTCTCCATACTCTGTACTTAACTCATCTCAGCATCACCAGCGTGAATGCTAATTGCGGCACCTTTATGCTAACCATGAGCTCAGAACCGACCATTAACGCTAATAGGCTACAGTTTACAGACATAACACTCACATATGGATCCTAAAACAATTAATAGTGACCAGGCTTTCTTATACCTTATTCCCTACAATGGTACACAATGATGCTGTGTATAGGAATTGACAGTACTGTCACGCCTGTCATACACAAGGAGTGGTAATGAGACATACAGAAACGGGTGCGTAATTAAGGTCACCGTGATTTTGCCAAGACATACATGTTCCTAGATCGACATTTTCCAAATCCATAAACAACATTCCTGTACGAAAAATTAGCCCTTACCTTATCCCTACCCCTAAACATAACCATGCCCCTAAGTATTCCTAAAATCAAAGGAAAATGATTTATTGAGTGAATAACACTGATCAGAACAGAAGTACCTAACCATGGCTCTAAGCCTGACATAACTTTGAAACTTGACATTGGAATGTTGTTCCAGGATCAACAAAGATGTCAGTGTCTTGTATTAAAGTTACGAAGGTGTAGTGTTTGTTTTTCTTGGAGATATTTTAAAGTATATATTACCGTGCATTCTGCTCTTTTTGTATTGTTTGCACACAGTTGTTACAATTGGCTTGATTCATTATTTTCTTATAGTACTATGAAGCAGGAATACAAGTGGTATTCATTTGAAGGGCTTCAATTACTGTATGCATTGTCATGGGACAGGCTGTGAGTAAATGGAAGAGTTCTGAGCCCCCCTGTATAAAGCTTGAATTTGGATGTAACATATCTTTTATAGACGGTAGACATATTCTTTTTTTCTGTATAAATATGCGTAAAATGTTTTAACAAAATATCAAACATTATAGTAACTGCACATTTAGATTACAGTGCACTGAATAGATGTTTACAAGTAGAAATCATCATGTCCTTACCAAGCAGTTTAAAATAGAGCAAAAATGTTCTATTATTCGTTGCACAATTATTATTATTATTATCCTTCTTTGAAATTATGTTTAGTTATACATGAAACAATTTATTCTCTTGCTAGGTCACTCAACATAGTCCCTCAAATTATCTTTTACCTAAGAAAATTTGTAAAAAAAAAAATTTATTATTTAATGGGGTCATCATTTTGCAAAAAAAATAGATTTCCATTGAAAGATAGCTGGGTGTTTGCAAAGACCACCGAAACCATTTCGACGCATATAAATTGCTAAAAACCTATGTGTGATAAGCATCATATTTGGGAAACTGTGTTATGACTGTGCTGTTTTTTCCGACACAATTTTGTTGTGCATTCTTAACGGTCAATGGTTTTGAGAATCACACCCATTGTTGAGAAGTAATTTCACTGTCGAATGATGAGGTGTGAGGTTATGTTGGGAGAGAGTTTGGAACTGAATGATCTCCGATAAACTTTTTTTATCATGTTACCCTTATATGTTCAAGAGGGGGAAATCTTAAGAAGATAAGCTGAAATTCTGATGAAAAAATGTGTACAGGAGTTAGAAATGGTTGGGCGGTTGTGGTCTTTGATTTGAATCATGGACGTCTCTTTCATAAGTGAGGGTCAGATTATTATTCTGCATTATGTTGCAGCTTTTAATAAAGACAGTTATATTGTAACTGTTTATTAAAGGGATAGTTCACCCAAAATATAATTATGTCAACAACTCACACTCATGCTGTTCACACAACCCACATGAACCACTGAGCCACTGCCGCCCCTAAGGATGCCCGAGCATGTGAAGAATCAGTGGTTAAAATGAATCTTTACCATGATACTATCACAGCAGTATATTCCTAATCCCAAACTTTTGCTGTGTTACCTTTATTTTACTGACGAGTTCAGTATAGGATTTGCAAACCGCTTGCTCTTGAAAGATGTTCAAAATACTTTTGAGTTTTATATTTTGTTGGTCTCCTGTTAACAGGCTAACTCATGTTATCACTGTCTTACTGAAATACTTCTGCTAATTGTGGGCCACTATTACCAATAACTAGGTCTAATAATGCAGATTGTCATTCTCACTACGTTGAGGAAAGATTAAGAATAGAGCAAGATTTGTTTTACCAACATTTATCTTATATCAGTCATTCACACTAATGCATACATTGCGTATATGCACTGTTCTTAATACAGTTTCCACGTGTTCATCGCAATATATTAGAAAAATACTGTAAATAAATTAGTACAAGTAAAATAATTGGTTTGTTGATGGACATGCACTTGTTAATGCTGATGGTGAGGAACTACAGTTGCAACATCTCATAATGTACCTCAAACTAAATAACGTATCATTGAGAAACGTCCTGCTAGAGTCGTCCTTCTGATGGAGGTTCGGGTTGAATGAATAGTTCTTCCAATGTTTCATCATCTGACTCGCACTCGGATTGAGCTCGGAGCTCAACCCAGTCCACTCCAGCCCCAGAGCTCAACCCAGAGTAAGCTCAAACCCCAGAGCTCAACCCAGAGTCCGCTCCAACCTCAGAGCTAAACTTAGAGTCCACTCCAGTCCCATAGCCCAATCCAGATTCTAGTCATGCCCCAGAGCTCAACCCAGAGTCTACTACAGCCTCAGAGCTCAACCCACAGTCCGCTCAAGCCCCAGAGCTCAACCCAGAGTCCGCTCCAGCCCAGAGATCAACCCAGTGTTTCCTCCATCCCCAGAGCTCAACCCAGAGTCCACTCAAGTCCCAGAGCTCATCCCAGAGTCCACTCAAGCCTCAGAGCTCAACCCAGAGTCCACTCAAGCCCCAGAGCTCAACCCAGAGTCCACTCAAGCCCCAGAGCTCAACCCAGTGTCCACTTCAGCCCCAGAACTCAACCCGGAGTCCACTCAAGCCCCAGAGCTCAACCCAGAGACCACTCAGGACTCAGAGCTCAACCCAGAGTTCACTCAAGCCTCAGAGCTCAATCCAGAGTTCACTCAAGCCCCAAGGCTCAATCCAGAGTCCATTCAAGCCCCAGAGCTCAACCCTAAATCCACTCAAGCCCCAGAGCTCAATCCAGAGTCCACTCAAGCCCCAGCAGAGCTCAACCCAGAGTCCAATCAAGCCTCAGATCTCAACCCAGAGTACACTCAAGCCCCAGAGCTCAACCCCAAGTCCGTTCCAGCCCAGAGATCAACCCAGTGTCCACTTTAGCCTCAGAGCTCAACCCAGAGTCCACTCCAGCCCCAGAGCTCAACCCAGAGTCCACTCAAGCCTCAGAGCTCAACCCAGAGTTCACTCAAGCCTCAGAGCTCAATCCAGAGTCCACTCAAGCCTCAGAGCTCAATCCAGTGTCCACTCAAGCCTCAGAGCTCAACCCAGAGTCCACTCAAGCCCAGAGCTCAACCAGAGTCCACTCAAGCCCCAGAGCTCAACCCAGAGTTCACTCAAGCCTCAGAGCTCAATCCAGAGTCCACTCAAGCCTCAGAGCTCAATCCAGAGTCCACTCAACCCCATAGCTCAACCTAAAGTCCACTCAAGCCGCAGAGCTCAATCCAGTGTCCACTCAAGCCCCAGAGCTCAACCCAGAGTCCACTCAAGCCCCAGAGCTCAACCAGAGTAAGCTCAAGCCCCAGAGCTCAACCCAGAGTAAGCTCAAGCCCCAGAGCTCAACCCAGAGTAAGCTCAAGCCCCAGAGCTCAATCCAGAGTCCACTCAACCCCATAGCTCAACCTAAAGTCCACTCAAGCCTCAGAGCTCAATCCAGTGTCCACTCAAGCCTCAGAGCTCAATCCAGAGTCCACTCAAGCCTCAGAGCTCAATCCAGAGTCCACTCAAGCCTCAGAGCTCAATCCAGAGTCCACTCAAGCCTCAGAGCTCAATCCAGAGTCCACTCAAGCCCCAGAGCTCAACCCAGAGTCCACTCAACCCCATAGCTCAACCTAAAGTCCACTCAAGCCGCAGAGCTCAATCCAGTGTCCACTTTAGCCTCAGAGCTCAACCCAGAGTCCACTCAACCCCATAGCTCAACCTAAAGTCCACTCAAGCCGCAGAGCTCAATCCAGTGTCCACTCAAGCCTCAGAGCTCAATCCAGTGTCCACTCAAGCCTCAGAGCTCAACCCAGAGTCCACTCAACCCCATAGCTCAACCTAAAGTCCACTCAAGCCGCAGAGCTCAATCCAGTGTCCACTCAAGCCTCAGAGCTCAATCCAGTGTCCACTCAAGCCCCAGAGCTCAATCCAGAGTCCACTCAACCCCATAGCTCAACCTAAAGTCCACTCAAGCCGCAGAGCTCAATCCAGTGTCCACTCAAGCCTCAGAGCTCAATCCAGAGTCCACTCAACCCCATAGCTCAACCTAAAGTCCACTCAAGCCGCAGAGCTCAATCCAGTGTCCACTCAAGCCTCAGAGCTCAATCCAGTGTCCACTCAAGCCTCAGAGCTCAATCCAGAGTCCACTCAAGCCTCAGAGCTCAATCCAGAGTCCACTCAAGCCCCAGAGCTCAACCCAGAGTCCACTCAACCCCATAGCTCAACCTAAAGTCCACTCAAGCCGCAGAGCTCAACCCAGTGTCCACTTTAGCCTCAGAGCTCAATCCAGAGTCCACTCAAGCCTCAGAGCTCAATCCAGTGTCCACTCAAGCCCCAGAGCTCAACCCAGAGTCCACTCAAGCCGCAGAGCTCAATCCAGAGTCCACTCAACCCCATAGCTCAACCCAGAGTCCACTCAAGCCCCAGAGCTCAACCCAAAGTCCACTCAAGCCTCAGAGCTCAACCCAGAGTTCACTCAAGCCCTAGAGCTCAATTCAGCTCTGGGGCTTGAGTGAACTCTGAATTGAGTTCTAGGTCTTGAGTGAACTCAGACTCAACCCAAGCCCCAGAGCTCAAACCAGAGTCCACTCAAGCCCCAGAGCTCAACCCAGAGTCCGCTCCAGCCCGAAAGCTCAATCTAGACTCAATCTGTAATTTAATTTTTATATATTTTTAATTAATTGTTATTAATTGTTGCTACTGGAAACTTGAATTTCCTTAACGGATGAATAAACTATCTATCTATCTATCTATCTATCTATCTATCTATCTATCTATCTATCTATCTATCTATCTATCTATCTATCTATCTATCTATCTATCTATCTATCTATCTATCTATCTATCTATCTATCTATCTATCTATCTATCTATCTATCTATCTATCTATTTATCTATCTAATCTATCTAATCTATCTAATCTATCTAATCTATCTAATCTATCTAATCTATCTAATCTATCTAATCTATCTAATCTATCTATCTATCTATCTATCTATCTATCTATCTATCTAGAGTCTACTCCAGCCCTAGAGTTCAAACCAGTGTCCACTCTATTGAGCCCCACCCGAGAAAACATTTATTTCGTGATGAGATTTTTCAACCATTTTCCACTGTTTTACCTTCATGAAAGGTTAGATATTTGTTGCTGTTTTACTTGTTTTTTTCTTGTTATTATCATTTTTTCATTGCTAATATTTGCCAATTATTCAGAAAAAAAGAGAAAAAAAAGAGAAAGTTCTATATATATAAAGATAAAGATGTGAACAGTTAAGGTAGAATTGATGGTTGCTTCTAAAAGCCATCTGTAATATTACTGAGCCAAATCAGCGCTTTTTGTGCTCAGAACTTATACAATCTTTTGGAACTATCCAAGAAAAGGTGCATGTTTTAAGTCTGATGTAAATAAATGGCTTCAGTAGGCTGTCATCTATTTACTGCACCTTTGGTCACTTTGGAAAAGTTTTTTTTTTTTTCATTCTTTCAAATTAAACTAAGAAACAGGGCCCTTTCTCAAGGCCATTAGTGAAATATACAGATTAGAGTGCATTTTTGCTGTTTATGATTATGTGATGCTGGGTGGTGAGCCCAGGTGATTCATTTGGAAACTTGAGCTAAATTATGTACCACCTTCAGTTGTTCTTGCACACCCAAGGACGTTATTCATGTAATTACTTGGGTGTTACAATTTTGTTATCAAGGTCACACTGAAAGATTTTTATTTGCCATCAGTACATTACAAAAAATGGACAATGTACTGGCAGAAAATTACTTGGACAAACTAAGTCTAAGCGACAATATTTATTAAAATTACCAGGACACACACACACACACACATGTTTGTATGTATGTGTCCTGGTAATTTTCTGCCAGTATTATCCATTTTTTTTACGGAGTATGTTTTTACTGTGCCATTTATGTTCTAAGTCTCTTAGACTTATTTTGAAGCAGAGTTTGAGAGAGAGTGGATGAACCGTAGGTGATGATTATCCAGTGGTCACTTCCTGTGGTATTTGCATTTTGTGGGTGTGTGTCTGTGTGATCCCTGTACAAAACAGTTGGAGGAGGTGACAGAGTAGGCCTTGTTTCCACTCACCCTCGTAGTAAGTGGAATATTGAGGTGTAATAGATTTAAAAGACAAAAACACAAACAATACTGCATAACACAGTTTCATTGGCACATACTGAGAGCAACAGTGAGAAATGTACACTTTGTCTCGTGAGTAATTGAATGAATGAGTGACAAGCAGGTTTTCATTTTCATTTCTCATCAAGGCTTTTTGACCCCTGTAAACACCATACCTAAACACAGGAAGGAAGCATGAGAAACCAAGAAGCACAGAGTGTACTGCCACAGTTATACTTGCACAAAAAGCCTTAATCTGTAAGCGTGGCTCAGCAACACTGCAATGAAGCAAACCTGAGGGTCTTTGCAGAAATGACGAGGAATGAAACTGCAACCCTGCAAAAGCTGCCTTGTGGTCCATTGAGGATATTCAAAAACAGCTGACAAGAAACTCCTTTGAGTTATGTTCATCTATGCAATTAATATATTCATATATAATGTATATAATATTCTTTGTTCCTAATTTAGCATATATAAAAAATAGCACTATTAAGCTGTCCATATGTTTATGAAATACCCAATAAAAAAATGAAGGAACATTATTTAGATTTTTAAAATAAATATAGCTCTGGAAACCTTCTATCAAAAATCTGCATAATTTACTATGACAACCAACCTACAATAACATGGAAATATTAGTGGGAATGGAAACACCCCACCACACAATATAATTTTTCTCAAAGAGTGTGAGACATCTTCTCTCGGTTCACAATCAGAGTGAAATTAACAGTTTTCAGCAGAAAATCCAGCAGAAAACTATTTATTTATTTTACACAATTAAAGGCTTTATTATAGGCATTATTGATTTATTACTCAGTCAATATGACCATTGATCACATTAATATACAATCAGAGTTCAAGGACAATAAATATTTTTATTTAATCTACCTTCTCCTGATACAGAAGCATATTAGTGTTCATTCAATCTGAAACTCTTCTGCACAACTTTCCAAAAGTAATGGCCACAGATAACTGATACTTTGAAAATCAATTATGATTTGACAATAGCAAGCGGATTGCTAAGGATCTCAGGGTTGATTATAGTCCAAAGACCGCTGACCTCTTCATCTGAACTCACAATCATGTCCTTCCAATGCACCACTCTTCAAGATCATTGGATCTTGAAGAGGCCAAAATAATTGTTGTGAAAATTTTTGCTGAGCAGATGGGGGTGTGAGACATTGACAAACAGCGAGTCGGACATCTTGAGTTGCTGAAGTGAGCCTAGATGGCTTCCTATCATCCATGGCTGGTTTCTCCCCGCCATACAGAAGCCCTCTTTGTGATCTTCCATGATTGTGAGGTTATAGCCGTTTCTCTGCCGACTAATTTTGTGAGTAAGGAAGTCTGAGGACTTGCACATGAGTGAAAAAAACTCCACTCGGGAGTAAACAAAGTACAAACCGCTCTCGTTGACCTGAAGGCCACCATTATTGTACTTGACGCCATGTGTGAAGGTTTCGCCGTGTATCGCTTGCCACTTCAGAGAGCCAGATGATGCTCTCTGGTCTGCACCACCTGTTTTAGAAAAGAGTTGCAGGTGACATTGTTTTGTATTAAAAAAAAAAATGGGTAACACATTATTTTGATGGTCCACTTTAGATATTATACTAACTACATGTAACTTTTAAATTAAATGTCAACTGTCACTAGAGTATTAGTAGACGGTCTGCTTCTGCTAACTTTATTTTGATGGTCCCCAAAAAAGTAGCTTTGCAACTACGTCAACTTTTTTTATTCTCCCAACACTAACCCTAACCGAACATTCTTCTAATACTCTAGTGAGAGTTAGTTAACATGTTACAAATGAATGAGATTTAGTTGATATGTAGTTGCAAAGTTAGTAGAATGCATAAAGAGGACTATGGAAATAAAAGTGTAACCAGAGGTTTACTATGAGGACAAATCGTACCTATTACATGTGCTGCAGTTTTTTGTTTGTTCTTGTTGAGCTCAGCAGGATTCAGGCCTGTTGAACAGTAAAGAATGTCATTAGGTTATCCTGTTCACCAGATAAGATTTAGCATAGAATGATGTTCTGATAAATGCCAACTTGGTCATGCAACTTACCAATTTGTCTCTCTGGAGCGACACTCTGTATTTGTGTGGGCCTTTCCTGCCATTGAAAAAATGGGTCACAAACTGCTCAGTAGTGTCACAGATTTGCATTATTGTGCATTCAAAAGTCATTTGACTCAAAAATAGATATGGCTAAAGTTAATCGACTATTAGTTATGAGAAAGAGAAACTGGTGTTAGACTGCTAGTTAAAGTAGAGGATATCCTGTAGCCTCTGACCAGTGACCACAAGTTTTTTTTTGTCTCTCTGGTAATTATGTCCTACTCAGTCGCGTGATCATGGAATGGAAACTGAAAAATGATACTCCCATGCACATCAAAGAGATTCAAATGACATCACAAACACATAATGGAGCACTTGGCTGCTTTCGAGGTGTGTCAATAATTTTGGCTTCAAATTTTTACCTCAAAAAGTTGGTGTTTCAGTGAAGTATTTGTACACTTTAAAAATCGTGTTAAATTAAAATTTGCAAAATTCCAGGTGTCCTGGAAACCAGTTTGTAGTTTGTAAAATTAACTATGAACATGATCCACTAACATCTGGTAACTAGAAAGTAACCAAAGATACGATTTTTCTATGTTGAACTGTGCCATCTATTGTTTTACAAGGTTGCAGAGTTTTGTGAAATGTTGAGCTTGTGCTATCTTTCTTGAAATTAAATTTAAAAAAAAATCATGAATCATTTAATCATACATTTAATGTAAAATAATTCATTCATTTTGATGCATCAGAATACATTTTGGGCCACTGTATTTATATAAAAAGGTATTTATATAAACAGACACACAACTATATATATATATATTTATTTTATTTTTATTTTTTTTTAGATAATAAAATCCACTGCCCCAGTAGTTTTTACCTGTGTCAGGCGCTCCAGTTCAGTCTGTAACCTCAGGATCTGGTAGGCTCCCAGTCCCAGGGCTGCAAAAACCAGCAGGAGAATCAAAGTCAGTACCCAGGCCATCCCAGTATTCATCCCTCCCCATTTCTTTCTCTTCATCTCTGCTCGGGCAGGGGGGAACGTCCAGCAGGGAACCATTGGTGGCTCTCTGTGCCTGGGCATCTGCTGGTGGTAGTACTGATGTTGTTTAGGGTCATCTCTGCCAGAATCCACCATGAAGACTGGTTGGGATGGGGGACCGAAGTTATTGCTCATGTTTGCCGAGCTCAGAAGAGTGTGTGAAGGTCTGAGTGACAAGAGAGTATGTCTTGAAAGTTGTTGCAGAACGACAGTTTTTTAAAAGGTCCTGCAGTGCGGTTTAGACTTCCCACCCACCTACACACACACACACACATCACACTCACACACAGTCTATATATCTCACACACTTTCTGCCTCCAATCCATTCCTTCACTTGTGATGCACACTTAGGACACTCCTGTACACTCATGTATTCACTATTATTACATTTTTAGTCAGTGTATCAGCGTTCGCATGCATTTGTGGTGAACAAATTTGCATATCTGAAAAAGATAGGACAGTGACATCATGGACAGGAAACTATTCGTCTCGAGTCTTCTGTGTACTTGCAGGCAATAACTTCTCTCAGAGTTATAAAAACCTTTGCAGAACACAATTAAAGATTTACAGTTCACCGATGTAGCCTACATTTACATCCAGTCTTCTGTCCTTCCAAACTCAAAGGTTTTATTTTTTCTTCTTTTTTGTAACACAAAAGGTTATTTTTTTTGTCTTTTCCACTAAATGACAGTTCAAAAAGGTGCTGAACCCCATATCTTATGGAGCCATACTATAACTTTGTGTGACAGACATGGGTTTTCACTGATCTTCACTTTCATTATGCTATTACAGTAACTCAGCTAACCTCTAGCTGGGACTGGATCTTTGAATCAATGATTTGGCTTTTAAATCAATCATAAACCGATTAGTTTAATTTATTGAGAACAGAATCAGTAAATGAGTGGGATCTTTTCAACAAACCAGACTGGATGAAATGGACAAATTTGTTCACAAATCCAAATTCAACTCACAGATTCAATCAGGTCATAGGGGTTCTCATATTAAGTTATCAATAAAAAAAAAGTTGCTGCCTTAAAGGGTTAGTTCACCCAAAAATGAAAATGATGTCATTAATGACTCTCCCTCATGTCGTTCCAAGCCTGTAATTCATCTTCAGAACACAGTTTAAGATATTTTAGATTTAGTCCGAGAGCTTTCCGTCCCTCCATTGTAAATGTATGTACGGTAAACTGTCTTTGTCCAGAAAGGAAATAAAGACATCAGTGGGTTAGTTAGAATGTTTTGAAGCATCGAAAATACATTTTGGTCCAAACATAACAAAAACTACGACTTTATTCAGCCATTCCGCATGCTTAAGACGTGTTATCTGACTTAAGATGCTGCTGACGTGTTATCTGGTGCGCCTGAGCTTTAAATTTTTAAGTACAATCAACTTGGATCATTTCATTTTAAACTACATTAAACTGAGTTTTAAAAACAAGTTAAATTTCTTGAAAACAGTTGAAAACTGCTTAAGTTATTTTGACGAGTTAAAGCAATGTAAAAACATGTTGTCAACCTATTAATAATATATATTTTTATTATATATAACACAATATTATATTTATTATGTAATATTATATTTATTATATATAAGTTTTATGGTGCTTTTTTTTTTGTTTAATTTTGGAGCCTAACCAGTCGCAATTCATTGAATGGGAAAGACCTCTGTGAAATAAATGGTTTATTCCATATAAGAATTTGTCATTTTTGGGTGAACTATGCCTTTCCTGGGTAAATGTTTGGTTTGATCGTTTGAAAAAGCTTGAAAAAGGATTAGAATAATATTCAACTTTTAATGTCTTTTTTCATGAATTCATTCATGCATCCATCAATCCGTCCATAAGTGCACTGCAACAAATCAAAACTTGTTTTCATGTAGTTCTCAGGCTCTTCCATAGGTCAGTGTGGCATGTGATCTGCATTTGAGGCGACGGATTGCCTGTGACCTAGAAAGAGTTCTTAAGAAGGGCCACAGATCCTTTTAAAGACCACCAGCATCCTGTCTGCCATTCTGTAATGTACAAAGGTTGACTGAGAATAGAAACCCTAGCAGCAAGTCTTCACTGTCAAACCCATCCCTCATTCTCATTAAGTTGCTGAGCTACATCTGATTTGTTATGTGCTAGAATAGTGAACTAGAATGTTTATTTAACAATGAATTAATTGTGGGGGGGTTTCTGGCAAGCAGAAAGAGTGGTGGTGTGATTACTGATGAGCGACCCCTGCCCAACGCACCGGTCACGCGAAGGAGCGGGAGCACAAAAGGAGAAGCGACGACAGTGAAGGAGGAGAGAGGACCAGGCCTGATTTTACGTTGTGTTTTGTTTGTTTTATTGCCGCCTTTATCTTTTTTTATTTTTATTTTTTTAGTGTTTGAATGTTCACCGGTTCCCATCTCCTCCTTCCCATCACAACAAACCTTGCTACAGTGTTGTACCTTTTCTGCTCCCAAACTAGGGTGACCACCCGTCCCGCGTAGCGCGTGCGCGCACAGCATTTGAAGCCCAATTCATGCGTCCCGCAAATTGAGACCGCGTCACGCATAATCAATGCTTGCTCAAAAAAAGTCGGTCACTCTTTATCCTCGAGACGCAGGCAGCCAAACGTTGTGCCTGAACACGTTCACGTTCATGAACTTGTTCATATTTTGGGTGAACTGAACGTATTGTTTAACTGCCTGTCTTGATGAACGTGTGAACTCGTTCATTCTGGTGTCTCTGAACGCACGCTCTCTCAGAGAAGTTTAACTTCATTCAATGGGGTGCCAGATTTCTATAGAGCCTTCCAGGCGAACACCCTGCTAAAACTTACCGTAAACAGGGCTCAATATGTAGCGAAAAAACACCCAATCTGGCAACACAAGCCACCAGTGTCGCACCGCGGCCGCCGTCGACAAAGGCGTCGTATGATAATTTAAACGGATTTTATAACGAGGTCGGTGAAGATGGGAAAAATCTTACATTTCTGTGCAAACTTGAACTTAACTAGTTCATTTTAAAATGTGTGAACTGAACTTTGAACTAGTTCATGTAGAAAGTGAACTTCATCAAGACTGGTTGCCACTCCCACGTGACCTGTTGACTAGGTTGATGTCAACTTTTTCATTGTTGTCATGACAGCGCAGCTTCTCATTCCGTGAACCTCTGGAGTTGTGAGTTTAGACTTTTTTTCGACTTTTTTTAAACTGTTCCTGTGGTGTTGAGCAACTATAATTCCTGTTAATCCTATAATTTTATACTTTTATTGATTTAAAGTGAATTAATTGTAATAAAAAAATAAATAAAATTAAATAGCTAAAGTAAATCGTAAGTGGAAGTGCTGTCAATTCATTGAATGTTCAAAATATTCATCTTTATTTAGAAAACAAATACACATTGGTTGGCCTATTCATGAGAATATATCAGCAATTACACATGTTTAGGGAATAGGGCATTATTAATGCATGTGCTAAGGTATGTGCTTTTTTTTAACAATTATTCATGTACAAACAGTAAGGCAATAGTAACAATTCTAGATATGGGTAAACCACTATCAGAGTCTGCCCGTGGGGTGGGGGCAAGCAGTGTCCCACATTGTCCCTCAGAAACATACCCCTTGTCCCCCCTTGGGCTTATTAGCAGGTGGTCACCCTATCCCAAACTGTTCCCTCTTCCCACTAAGTCCCTGGATATGTTCTCATCATTTGCATTTGAGGAGCTGCAGCTGCTGCATCAGTGGAAATTCACATTAACGTCATGAGTGAAAGCAAATGTGGATCAAGTTCTGATTTAATCAGACATTTAAATGAAGGTGCCTCAAAAAAACATCAAATGATATAGAGATGTAGCCTAGATTTGGAACTGAAATGTGTTTAATATTTAACGTTATCTACAATGATTGAAATTAATTCAAATGACATTTTTCAGTTATCCACTTTAGTGCGGTTTTCGTCCAGGCCGTGGAACACTGGACCAGCTCTATACTCTCTACAGGGTGCTGGAGGGTTCATGGGAGTTTATCCAACAAATCCACATGTGCTTTGTGGATTTGGAGAAAGCGTTCGACTGTGTCCCTCGCGGTGGCCTGTGGAGGGTGCTCCGGGAGTATGTGGTCCGGGGTCCTTTGCCAAGGGCTGTCTGTCTGGTCCCTGTATGAACGAAGCATGAGCTTGGTTCGCATTGCTGGCAGATGAGTGTGAAGCGGCTGGGAGGAGAATCAGCACCTCCAAATCTGAGGCCCTGGTCCTTAGTAGGAAAAGGGTGGGTTGCTCACTTCATCTTGGTGGAGAGTTCAAGTATCTTGGGTTTTTGTTTACGAATGAGGGAAGGATGGAACGGGAGATTGACAGACGGATCAGCTTCTGCAGTAATGCGGTCGATGTACCGGTCTGTCGTGGTGAAGAAAGAGCTGAACCGTTACGTTCCTACTCGCCTATGGTCATGAGCTTTGGGTCATGACCGAATGGACAAGATCCCAGATACAGGCGGCCAAAATGAACTTTCTCCGCAGGGTGGCTGGGCGATCCCTTAGAGATAGGGTGAGAAGCTTGTCACTCGGGAGGAGCTCAGAGTAGAGCCGCTGCTCCTCCACATCTAGGGGTCATCTGATGTGGCTCAGGCATCTATTCCGGATGCCTTCTGGACAACTTCCCGGGAAGGTCTTCCAGGCGCATCCACGGAAGTCCTAGGACACACTAGAGGGACTATGTCTCCTGGCTGGCCTGGGAACGCCTCAGTGTTACCATCACTTATATGGTAAAACTATATTTCAATGCTTTTGAGAGTGAACACAAACTTTCGAGTTTCTGTAGGGAACGCACAACTAGAGAGAACACAATGATTCTTGGGGGGAAAGCAAATGGTTCGCAGGCAAACGCAAAAAAAAACAACAACGTTGAAATATCATTTTCCCTTCTATGTCATATTTTCACCATTACCATTTACACCACGATTAGTGGCTATGTTAGTAATTAAGTTAAATTGAACTGAAAATGTGCCGAACCCTGAACCATTTAGTTTCATCAATCATATGCAAAACATTTAAAGGAGCAATGTGTGATTTTTAGCGACATCTAGTGGTTCGGTTGCGAGTTTGCACCAGGTTTGCACTAAGGGCTCAGCCCACTGCTCACCCCTCCCTTTCGAAGAAGCTACGGTTGCTAAAATGGGACAAACATCTCGTCGGCTGAGACAGCAGAGAATAGCCAGAGTAAGACAAGAGTGTGTAACATTGTCACTGTTTCTGTACCACAGTCCATTATAAACCACATCATGAATACTGTTTACAAAGCCATAGTCAGGTGAGGATCAAGGGTTTTAATATATAATTTAATATAATAATAGTAATCAGCTGATTGTCTCACAAACGTAACCAGCAGCACATTTCTCCACACATACTGTAGCAAACCCATAATACAGCGAGGGAGAAGCTATATATTTTTTCTAACAGGGTAGTAATAGTTTAGCTGGCTAATATGAGCTGTTACTGTGGCTGAGCTGGGACGCGTCCGCATGAGTCCAAAGGTCGGAAGTGCGCGCGCTGTTACAATCATGTCATCTCCGCATCCCATAGATACTATTTACTACACACAATAGGCTTTTTTCTCTGATTTTGAAAACTCTTCGTGATCGACTTTAGTGATCTAAAAGTCTCTATCGACGGGTTAGTGATTCCTGTAACGTACTGTTTTACGGTCAATGACATGAATACTAATCATCAGCTGTCTCACGAACGTAACAGCACATCTATCCCCAACATAACAAACCCATAACACAGCGAGGGAGAACTAAGTTACATGAAACAATCCCAACTACATATTTTACACCACTCACAAGGGAAAAGTCACTACTCACGGAGTGTAAGGCTAGCTTCCAGCTTTCCGCTACTTCTCTTTCAAGGTAGTGATGAAACGCGTTCTGTAGAGCTGTTTGTTCGCGTTCGGCTACGGTAGGAATATGACGTCACAACATGGCGACCTTCATAGAAGGGGATTCCCGCGGTTATGGAGCTATTAATGTCTCATTCTAAGGTAATAAAAACATTACGGCTAATTCAGTAAGTTCTTTATACACCACTGAAAACATAGTTATGGATGTCATATTGCATTTCTGTTAATAGATACTCAACTTTTTCACACATTGCACCTTTAACTGCATCTTTTGCTCAAGTGTTTGTAAACAGTGATGCAGCAGAAAATGAGTTTCAGTAAACCCATTCTCAGAGGAGCTGCCACATGAAACAGTTGGTTAACGCATAGGATTGTGTGCGAGCGCTTTCGATCTTGCACATCCTCAGGGGTCTGCATGAGAATGACAGTGAGGTGAACAGTGTGGTTAAAACCAAGCGTGGCAGGAAAAGGTTTCACCTTAACCCCTCACCCTGCACCATACCCTGTTGCAAGTCATCGGCCGCTATGCCTTCCTGGAAAAATCTGCCTTTTCCGTAAGTTGCTTGGCCTCACTCTCATATAGGTTACCCAGTTCTCATGCTATTCACTAGAAAGAATGTGATAAAGAACTTCTTTGCTCTTGTCTTTTCGCCCCAAATTGTTCCCTCAAGTCCCTGTATGTATAACTTGTCATTGCCTGATTTCATTGGAGGAGGCGCATCAGCGGAAATTTGCTTTACCGTCATGAGCAAAAACAAAAGTGCATCAAGTTTTGATTTAATCAGACACTTGAGGAAAGATGCCGCAAAAAAACAAAAAACAAAACACCTCAAATGGAATTTTGTGATCATGTAGTGTAAATGATGCGAAAGCCAGTAATTAAAAAAATGTACCATAAATTTCGGAAAGGTTTGATGTTTACTTTGTTAGGGAATTGGGTGAAAGATTTTCCATTTTTGCCACAACAGTTATTGGGATGCAGCCTAAATGTACCACTGCAATGTGTTCATAATTAACGTTAACTACAATGATAGAAACAGAAAAATATATTAAAATATTAAGCTAACACTTTATTTTCAATGGTCCACTTTAGACATAAGTAACTTTGCAACTACAAGTCATTAGAGTATTAGTAGACTGTCTGCTTAATATCTGCTAACACTTTATTTTATTCCTCCCAACAGACATTCTACTGACTATAAGTAACTTTGCAACTATATCGAACATCTACGAATAATCTACTAACACTCTAATGAGAGTTAGTTGAGATGTAGTTCCAAAATTACTTTCTAAATTTCTGAAATGGACCATCAAAATGATGAAAACTACTAACATGACACATTTTGTGTTCATTTTAATGTTCATTGCTATATGGTTCAGATTTATTCATTTATATTAACATTAAGTTAAATGTAAAAGCAACTACTAATGGTAACCAAATTTAAATTATTCAATATGCAAGTCATGTCCAGTCATTGCTGGAAATGCTAAACTTATACTGCAAGCAAAGCCTTTTCCAAGACATTTTAATGTCATGAGAAGACAGCTAAAAAATCGTTTATCGTAAATTCCATGGAGGGAATATTTGCTTATTTGATAACTGACGTCAGCGGTAGTTGCATCAGTTTCCTTACTTCACTTAACAGGTATGGGAAACCCTGTCTTCTATGCAAGAAAATGTGGCCAAAGGTGCTAGAAGTCACATAATGGCACTCTGAATGAGTAAGAGATCATCACTGCTGCTAAGTAACAATGGTTTGCTCTTGCTCAGTTTCCCAGAAGTGATGACTGTTAAGCAATTCTTGCTGCTGATGTATAAGGGGTTTTGGGGTCGAATCGTGGGTTGCAGCGCAAAGCCCTAGTTCTGTTACCAAACTGTAGGAAAAATGGCGTATTTGTATGGTGAACGCAGACATCTCTCTCTGTATCTCTCTGACTCAGCATCCCTGTACATACTGGGGTTCACAATCGTTTTAATAAGGCCTGCTGTGGTCGGTGCATGTATTATCAAACCTCATATGCCAGACTTCAACATATGTCAATCTGAAACTTTGAGGTTTGTAAAACTATGGCAAAAGCTCTCACATAAAGGCTGTTTAATGGTTCTGTGCACTTTCAAGTTCAACGTTTTTTTGTTTTTTTTTATTGAGCACGGTTCTTGAGTTGACTTCATGGTGCTTTAATGATAAAGCATTACATTCTCAGTTCTTCAAATCAGTGTTTGTTTACTGCATTCTTCAAAGCACCAGAACGAGAATAAAACGTTCGCCGTGCAACTTTAAAAGCGTCTCCAATGGAATCGAGCTGTTCAAAATCTTGCGGTTGAAATTGAAACCATATAGACACCGAAGGAGATGTACTCCTTAGATAATCTTCTTTAAAAAGTAAACAACCCTTCATACTTTCTGTTTATGTGATGACATTAAGTATCACAAACTTCCCATTCAGAATTCTACTCTAACCACACCTCAACCATTTCCTTTCTCTTCTTGAGACTCTAACAGTGCTTAACACATTCACAGCTGGAATAAACTAGGTTAAGACAAATATAAACACAGGTGAGGTGATAAATACAGCTTTCAGGTTTCATTTGAAAATGCTTTACTTTCAAGTCTCACTTTCATGCACCAAATCTGGAAATGTTTAAATGACATTATGAATATCAAGTGTTAAATGTCACTGTGCAATTAAAGGAGTAGTTCACTTTTCAAAAAACTTTTGCTGATAATTTACTCACCCCCATGTCATTCAAGATATCCATGTCTTTCTTTCTTCAGTCGAAAAGAAATTAAGGGTTTTTGATGAAAACATTCCAGGATTTTTCTTCATATAATGGACTTCAATGGGAACCAAACAGTTCAAGGTCCAAAAGACACTTTCAGTGCAAACTGCAAACTGTTCAAAGGGCTTTAAACGATTCCAGACGATGAACCTTGTCTTATCTAGCGAAACGATCGCTCATTTCAAACATAAAGTTTAAGTTTTATAAGCTCAAATGCTCGCCTTGCTCTGTACTGCGATGCACGTCCGTGACTCTCCTGTTTTTGCACGAGGAGATTTTGATGAACGAGTCTTTTTCCGAGTCAATTCGTTCGTTGAATGAATCAAATGACTCGGAAAAAGACTCGTTCATTTTGATAAATGAGTTCGAACAGGAGAGTCACAAACATGTGTCACAGAACAGAGCAAGGCGAGCATTTGAGCTTATAAAACATAAATTTTGTTATTTATTTATTAAATGAGCGATCGTTTCGCTTGATAAGACTCTTATTCATCGTCTGGAATCGTTTAAAGCCCTTTGAACAGTTTGCAGTTTGTACTGAAACTGTCTTTTGGACCTTGAACCATTTGGTTCCCATTGAAGTCCATTACATGGAGGAAAATCCTGGAATGTTTTCATCAAAAACCTTAATTTCTTTTCGACTGAAGAAAGAAACACATGGACCTCTTGAATGACATGGGGGTGAGTAAATTATCAGCAAAAGTTTTTTCAAAAGTGAACTACTTCTTTAACAGATGAAAAAAATATCATGTTTCATCATCAAATGAGCATGATGAAATTTCACTGAGCTATACTTCCTCGTCAGAGGACGACGAGTAGCAGCCGAGTCCCAGTAAATGCTCAGTTTTAGTCTCAGCATTAGAAGGCCACCGTGTTCTTTCTTTTGCCGCTGCCTGTGCTAGCGGGAGGCTGTGGAGGTTGGGCAGGCCGGAGAGCAGCACTCGTGTCAGTGTGCCGGTGTCCTGCTGCTGCCCGGCGAGAGCCACGCGCGAACCTGCCACTGCCACCGCGAGCCGGGCCCGATCAAAGCACAGCGGGAGGTCCTGGGCCGGGGGATCGAAGGCTTGGGTGGTAACAGGTGCTGACGGGGTGGGAAGCTCTTGTATATTAGTGAGAGATGTGTGGTTTCCTGCTGCTTCGGGGTTGGTGTCCTCATTAACATCTTCTTCTCCTCTGCTGGGGCCCTGGAGGCATGGCTTTTTAGCTAAGAAAAAGAAGACAGAATAATGACTACATTTACATCCAGTTCAAATCTATATTCAGGTTGAGATTTTATTCTGGAGTTTACATGATCCACAGCTACTGGAATATTCCTGTGTGTACATGTAATCACTATATACTTTTCTTTTCCAGCCATTGTCTTGTGAAAATATTGGAGATGCTCTTTATTATGATCAATTTTAGTCATGTAATCAACTCTTTATCAGTTTAGTTCTTTCAACAGTTTTTCGCACCAAAATGTAAGTCATTATATTTATTTAAATACCTACTGCCTATAAAAAAGCTAGTTTAAAAATCTTTTCATAGCTAGATTCTTCCCTGTCTATGACTCTTAACACCCAGAATGCCCTCTGTTTAAACCCTTTTCCTGTCCTTTTTGAGAATGGGGGTTAAAATGCACTATTCAAACTTAAATGGTAAATTCAAGAATGCTTTGGAATATATATTCAAGTTTGGTCTCATTTTAAAGAAAACACTCAGCAGATTATTGCACTTCAAAAAATGAAAGTATGAAAAAGTTATGGAAGTTTAAATTTACAGTAAATCAAATATACTGTACTATATATTTTTTGTATTTGATATAAACATATATTTTATAAAATAGTTTTTACTCTAAAATTACTATAAAATCAAAGCAATAAATCTAACCAAGTTATGTTCCAAATTTGAAGTTGAAATCACAAAAATTGAAGTTCCCATGAGATTTTATTTAGGCGTAGTACCAAAAATAGCCACCGGGTGCCATTGAATTCCACTGAATTTAGTTGTATAAATTCTGCCTTAACAAATTAATAAATTTCTGTCCAAATAACAATTCGGTTAAAATGCTGGCCAAACAATGTAAAGTGTGACTGTATTTCACTGTAGACTAAAAGGTCCAACAGCGGGATGCCGTTGTCTGAAGAACAACAGACGGACGGTGCGTGGTGGTACATTTTAAAGTGTTTGTAAAATATCATTTTCCCATCTGGTGGTTGTTTTTGTCTTTCAACAGCAATTTAGTGAAATACGTTATTGTTAGAAGTTAAATTAAATAAAATATAATAAATCTTATATATAAAAAATTAAATCATTTAAAGGTTTTTTGTCTCCTTTTTTGTGATAATTAGGTTATGTCCATTTGTCTTTGTCCGTCAACAAACAAAACAAACCAAAAATACGTGTTTCAGGACATTTTTTGAGAGGATAAATTCATAAAAACTAATTTTTATTTTGAATATATTATTAATATATTCATATTTTTAATAATTTTTATAAACAATAAAAATTGTCTATGTTAAGTAATTATCATTTCTTTTACATTCTATCTTTCAAATTGAGGTTAAAAACCAAGCAAATATCGGCCAAAATAAATCGGCAGCATTAATCGGCCATCGGCCAACATCGGTCAAGATCGGTATCGGTATCGGCGTAAAAAAAACAAAAAACATATCGGTCGACCTCTAGTTCTAAATATCTTAAACAAAATGGTGGCTGCAAAGAGGACCGTATTTAATGAATATACAGTTTTGGTACTAGGGGTGTAACAATATATCATGCCACAATATCACAAAACAAAAATGCAACAATACGTATCGTGGATGGTGACGATATGTATTGTGGATAGTCCCCCCAAAATAGTTTTCAGAGTTTTAGTGTCAGTACTACATTAAACTACTATATATAATGTTGATTATAATGTATTGTAATGCAACGTGGGAATATTTGTGGGTCCTGAAAATGCAAAATGTCTGATGTTACCAGTAAAAAGTGGCCGACATTATTTTAAATGTAGTCAGTGAAAGCATATTCATCTAAAATAATTCTGTATTTTCAGTTTCAGAATCATAAATATTTTTGTATTTATTAATGATGTCACCATTGTCCTTTGGTTACAAGCACCAAATCCAAGCCTGTTCATTTTAACCCACAATGTAATATCAAATTTAGTATTTTAATTAACAGTACACTTTTTTTTGTTAACATTTTACCATATGTCTATCGCACTAATATCGTATTGTGAGTTCAGTATCGTGATATGTGTCGAATTGTGACATGAGGGTATCGTTAGACCCCTATTCGGTACACACATTAGGCCAAATCAACAATATTTGTGTTGATAAATATATAGATTACCACAAAAATGTATTTCTACTAGTTCTTTAAAAAACTGGTGCCAATCCATCTTTCTTCAGCAAGGAGATGTACCAAACTGCCACAAATTAAATTCAACATTCACCGTCACATTCTGAAGGCTCAACACAGTGTCACTTTCAAACAGCGTGGGAATTAAACATCAGATTTAGATTCGTTTTGTGGAGACAAAAGGGCCAAGTATAAATGAAACCGGATGAAATCAGATATCTAATCAGTAAAAACCCATTAAGTTTGAATGTTGAAATAAGTGAACTGAAAAGACTAGTCATTTGAAAGCATGAACTGACAGGTGTGTTGATGGCTTGGCTCCTGCCTCCTCTTGGTGTATGCTCGAGGTTCCCAAGGCTTGTGTTTGCAGGAAGGGTCTATGGAGCGCAGTTTCTTCAGGTAGCGCTTGTATTCTCTCTCGAGTTCTTCAATGTGCAGACGGAACTCGTCTATCTTTCTCTCTGGGTAGTGAGATAACTGCGACTGCTGCAAAATACAAGTGCAACTGTTTTTAGTTATCAACAAATCAAAGGATCATATTCTTTCTAAATCAAATCTGAGACACTTCAAACAGACCATATCTTTAATCTATTTGGTTTGTACATGCCATTTTAAAGTATGTGCACCAAGCAAGCAATAGCAATCGTTTCAGCATCTTGGTTAACTATGGAATAGTTATCTTGGTTAACTATTCCACTTCTAGCCAGAATAACCTTGAATTTGGTTGTTTTTGCCAAAATTACTAGCAAGATGTATGATATTCCATCATGTACGCAATGTAAACAGAGATTACAAGGTGTTTGTATCATTTCTTTGACATTTTCAATGGTTACATCTATTAGATGTTCACTGACAGCCCAAATTTTAATCTTGACATCAGGGCTGTTTTTGGATGTCTTTTAAATGCAAAATTGCTTCCTGAGCAAGATCAGTATCAAAAACTGAGGTTGACCGACCGTCCCTCTCCGTCTCATCTTGCACAATTTGAACGCAGGCAGGTCAGTTCAAATGATATGATGATATTTATTTAACCTTGATAGAAGTATATAATAAAAACTCATCAAGGCTGTTCAGATTTTTGACTGGTACTGCTCAATTACAAATCAATCTAGATCAATCTTGAACAGTTTGTTACAGGATGTTTTCTAAAGTGACAGGAAAGCTAACCCCCAAGAAGTCATGTGACCCTGACACAGCTAATAAGGAAAAGACACAAGACTAGAAGATGAATATGAGTCCACTGACACTGTCCTGAGAGGGAAATAGTCCCTCAGGGAAAGAGAAGAGACCAGGCATAAAGACCAAAGCCCAGAGAAAAGCTGTATCCAGATTCCTTGTGCGCACACATACTTACTTGGCATTTGACAATAAAACTAAATCTAATTCTGCTAAAAATATCTACAATCAAATTTATATTTAATTAATAATTATTCATGGATAATTGATCATTATTTAATTGTTGTTATTAATGTAAAGCACATTCTGTACATGCACATTCAGTATTTGCAGCCACTGACATGATATAAAACACTAGTTTATTAATAAACAATTAAAATGTTTCATGTATAATCATTACTTTTGCCAGTTCTTCGTGGCAATCTTTATTTTTCAGGACTTGCGTGATTTCTATGCGACTAAGTAGCCACGAGTAGTTACTATCTTGAGGCCATGAGTAACTATGGTATGGCATCAACAACCAAGTCACTTAAATCACCCTTCTTCCCCATTCTGATCACTTTGACCATGACCATAAAAGCATTGAGTTTCTGCCATGTGATTGGCTGATGAGACATTTTAGTTAACAAGCAATTGAACAGGGGAACCTAATTAAGTGGTGTGCGCGTGTTAGTTAGTTAGTGAGTGTCCGATATTTGGTATTATTCGCCGTTAGATGGTAGTTCTGTCTTGCTACTTTTCACGTGTTGTTGGCAGTATGATCAGTACCTGCAGATAGTACTCGATCTCCTTCTTAATGCTCGGCATCCACTTCGTCACTGCTGCCACTGAATTTAACGTTGCCTGCATGACAAAAGGTCCACCAAAAAAGGTAAGGTTGTCATTTATGCTAGCGGGCTCATTGAAATTGTAAGAGATGCATTACAACGAGATAAACTTCTCACAAGATTTGGCCGTGACACGTTGACATCTTTAATGCGACCCTCTAGAAATAAAAAAAGATCATAATGCAGCACACTAACAATGTGCTAACGAGCGTGAGAACACAGAAGCAGCAACAGGGACCTTTATAGCGATGGCATTTTCCGTAATTTCACATGAATTTTAGGGTGAATTTACATGGTTAAATAACGTTAAACCATGAACGCATCTCATACCTTCTCTCTCTTTCTGGAGCCAGAGTCGATTCAGTCTTCCAAACTGCTTTTCTTCGTTTCTTGCCATTCCTGCAGCATTTCCGTCAACAACACGGAGTCACGTGACAAGAGTGGACATACGGTCACATGACTTGTTGCGACTGTGGTTTCAAGCTCCGCCAATCCTTTAATCACACATAGTGTAAAAAGTATTATGGTTACATCAGTTGTTGTCACGAGAACCGTTTGAGCAACCGTAAGGTTTTGAGTCAAACGTCCAAATAGACAAACGTGTGTTTTCTCTGAAAGTGGCTTTTGGGTGGTCTTTCAACAAAACCATATTAAAGTTTCGTGGATTATTTTTTTAGGCATTTTTAATGGGATTAATGTCATGATTAAAGTTCAGTAGCTTTTTGTTGGCAAGATTTGAATCTTTTAATTTTAGTTACAGAAATTGACCTAATATACCCTGAGAAATGCCTACTTTTGAGTGAAAAGTGTGACAACTAGCCCATTCTTGCATACGTTTTTCCACAGTATTGTGCGTTATACAACCTGAAAATGCTGAAACCGCTTTTCTTTTTTTGTTTTTTTGTTTTGTTTTGCCATATAGCCTACTGTAGGTATTTTTTTACCATAGACAGTAGGTTTTAACATGTGAAGGTGAAGGTTCACAAATGCATGATTTGAGTGACACCTATTGATGAAACTGAGGATTGCTTTATCAAGCAACGTTAAAGTCATCATGAAATCAAAATGGACACTTCTTGTTTTTATGGAATTTTGCAGTATAAATAAAAAAAAACATATATATTTATCCATGCACATCATTATTTTTTTAAACACACTTGCCCTTGTAATCTTTAATCAAAATAACCCCCTCCCTCTTGGATCTCTTCTTTTATCTGATGACGTGTTTACTGACATGAGAGTGGGACAACTTGTCACTTACATGGCATCACAGCAATAGCAAACCACAACCAATCCACTCCCAATATACAAAATAAAATAAAAATAAAAATTCTTGTTCTAAATGTAATGTTTGTAAAATTATGCAAAATGATGATGCAAAAAGAGTGAAAGCTGCTGGTTGGGGTGATAGTCAATGATTCATAATACAGCTTAGCAAACATTTCTGCCAAACATATTTTATGATTTTATACAGTTTTCTTCTTATTATTTCACAAGGAACATCTTCTTCTTTAGCAGAGTAGTTATGATCTGGTGATCTGGTGTGTCCTCTAACACCGCCACCTGCAGGGCGGTTTTCTTGACTTTATTAGTTGCCTGAAGGTTGGCTCGTTCTCCATTTGTCCAGTTTATTAGTCTCTGTACTGTTTCCACATGCCCGTCACGGCAAGCGCAGTGCAGTGGTGTGTCTTTATTGTTATCCAGGGAGTTGATCTTGGCGCCGTTCTTCAGCAGAAGGTCCACCAGCGTCTCATGGCCATGTTCTGCCGCTAAATGCAGAGGAGTCCTTCTCCACACGTTCTTATCATCCACATTCATGCTCTTACCAGATGCGAGAAGAACGCCGGCTGCTCTTTCCTTCCCGCTTCGAGCTGCGTAATGCAGTGGAGAGCAGCCATCCATGTCCTTAGCTCCGACTTTGGCTTTACCGGCCATCAGCGCCGAAACGGCCTTGGTGTGTCCCTCCATGGCAGCCAGGTGCAGTGGGGTCTTTTTCTCTTTTTCAGAGGCGTTGGGATCGGCCCCAGCAGCGAGCAGCAGCTGTATGACTCCCACCTCCCCGTGTGCTGCTGCCCAATGCAGGGCTGTTCTCCCCTGTTTGTCTTTGACATGGAGGTCAGCCTTGGCCTCCAGCAGCTGGGCGACCGCTTCAGTGTGACCGCTCTGGCTCGCGAGGTGCAGGGGAGTGAGTCCGTCCTGGGTGATGGAGTTAATCTGAGCCCCCACACGCAACAACAGCGCCATCAACGCTGGCTGGTTATGTGATGCACTCAGATGGAGGGGGGTCTGATCTTTGGGGCCACTGATGTTGGGGTCTATGCCCTTATCCAATAATATCTGGATTAGAACAGAAGAGTTCAGATTTATTATCAAAATGCATATCTTATGTACTTTGGTGACCCAAAGAGCAGCTTTGATTATTGCTGTAGATGATTAAATTTCAGATTTTCAAGTTGTTCCAAACCCATATGAGTTTCTTTTTTCTGTCGAACACAAGATTTGTTTTTGTTTTTTAAGAATGTTGGAATGTGGTAACCAGACAATTGATGTCAGCCATTGACAACCTCACTTTTTTTCTACTATGTAAAGAACTACAATCTTACCAACATTCTTTTGTTTACAGTTTTTTTACAATCACTTTGTTACTATTTTCAGAACGTTGATGTCATTTTTGATGTCAACTCTAGACACAAAACTCACAACCAATGATCAAAATGCACATTTTTCAAAACTCTAACTGTTTTCTCAATTGCTTGGATTCAATACACATAAATATTAGATCATTTGTTCATTCAACAAAAATCACGTGTTCATTATGACACAACTTGCATCAAAGTAGTACTATTTCAAAAGGCAATTCACATATTACATTTCAAATGAGTGTTTATTCATTTCTATTGATACAACTGCTCAAAATGATAAGTAACTGTTGCATTGCACTTAATGCACAGACGCACGATCTTCCATGTTCACAGTAAATCATGAAAGTTTCAAGATAAGAGATTCATTGTCACCAATTAGCGTGGAGCATGAACCAATTAGACTACAATATCCAGGGATGTAGCCTAATATTATATACTTTTGCTTTGATTCCAATGTTGTGATTGTAGTGTAGTGTTTTACCGAGAATATATATTGAATTTTATACTCCGTGGTTATACTAAAGAAACGTTAGTCACAAAAACAGACACCCCTCGTTGTGTTTATGCTTCTTTTTAAAATTATATTAAACAAACATAACTATATATAAAATTACATCTAAACGTATGAAAGTTTCGTTTCAAAGAGCATAATAGCCCATTATGATTATTTTAGAATGTAATCCAATTACAAGTACTTAATTTTTTTTGTATCTATTTACATAATCCAGATCACATAAATTACTAGCTCTGATCATGATTAGTTCCTAAATTTCAGTTTTTAAAAAGTAGAATAAAATGATATACATATAAAATTAATATAAAACATTCAAGATTATAATTTTTTGTTAATGAGTATTTGACTTTGACGGCTCTAAAAAAATTGTTATGTTTGTTTGTGTATTTGTTTAATAAAACAAATTAATTTTATTTAAAGGCTAAGCCACTTACCTGTGCTATTTGCATACTGCCACTTTGTATGGCCAGGTGAAGAGCTGAGATCTGGTTTGGCAGTTTCTCATCCAGTCTGGCCTTTTTTGACACCAGCACTTTGAGGGCCTCCGCATTCCCCAGCTCCGCAGCTAGAAGCAAAGGTGTGTATCCAAGCTCGTTAAAGCTATTAACATCCGCACCATGAGCAATGAGCGCAGCCACGACCCCGTCCAAGTTCCTCCGTACCGCTTTAAAAAGAGCCGAGTTCATCTCACTCTGAGACATGGACATCTGGACATACCGCAAAAACAGAGACAACAGAGACTTTCTGTTCAGCTCAAAGGCAGCATCCACGATCACAGAGTCCACCTGGGCTCCGGCCTTCAACAGCACAGCGGCGGCTTTCTCGTTACCGTGGCGAACGGCGTGATAGAGAGCCGTCTTCCTTTGACCATCTCGGGTATCAACCGAAGCGCCGTTCCTCAGAAGAACCTCAGCCAGTTTTGCCTCATCCTCAATGGCTGCCATGTGCAGAACTGTTGTCTGATTCTTGAGGCTCTTCTTCTCTTCGAGGACTAGAGCTTTGACCGTACTCTCGTGTTGATTCTGAGCAGCCAGATGCAAAGGTGTCTTTGACGTGTGGTCTGTAGCATGGAGGTCGGCCCCGGCCTTCACGAGGGCCAGAGCAACATCAGTATGGCCCCGTTCTGAAGCTCTGTGCAGGGCAGTACGGCCCTCCGTGTCCTTTAAGTTTAGTTTCGCCCCCTGTCTGAGCAGAAAGTACACAATGGCCTCCTTCCCATATTCAGCAGCGAGATGTAGCAGGGAGTCGGAGGACGAGCGAGAACTATTGACATCCAAACCTTTGATAAGCTCCTGAAGGAGATGGAGATCACCCGAGGATATGGCTCTGAGGATGGCGTCATGATCTCCTTCAGATTTGGGGATTTGTTTTCGTTCTGTTGAAGACGTAGCCTCGTTCCGTATAGACTTCGGCTGGATTCTTTCAGGATTAAGTTCCTTAGTTGATTTTGAGTATTTGACAAGACCTTGTTTGTCTTTCTCCAGCAGATATCCAATCAGCTGTCTCCGTGCGTCTTTAATGCCCTCATTAACCCCACCCACGTAAGTTCTCATGTGCTGGTAAAGGTCAGGCTCCGCTCTTTTCAGACAAGGGTAGAAGAAGATTCGGCAGGCACGTTCTCCTCTCGCGATCAAGACGTTTAACATCCTGGAGTTCTTTTCCTCTTGCGCAGTGATGCTGGACATCATGGCTCGGCTGTCGGGTTGAAGAACTCCGTTTGCGATTAGGAGATCCAGCAGATCCTCTGTATTTGAAATGCCATTGACCAGCTCGCTTTTCTTCATGCGAATGACTTCGATCGCATAGGGATTGGTAAAGCTGGTTGAACCCATGTCAGCCTCTTGATGGTTCAGCGCTCTGAAGGAAAGCAGCAAGCTTCTGTAAACGGATATGTGTAGCCATGACAAAGGAGACCTGCACCTGAAAGAACCTGATTTTCTACGTCTTTATCACTGAGAAAGAAAATGGTCTCTTAGCAACAATACGAAGTAAACAATAGTAAAAAGTAGCATTAGGTTTGGTACCTTTCTGAAATAAAGTGTTGATATAACTATGAAGTAAAAAAGGCACATTGTTTACCTATTTTGATAACGTTTTTGTTAAAGTGCACACGGTCTATTTCTGTTTCAGGCTTTAAGAAACCTGCTGCGTGGAGACTGTAACCATGACATGGATTGTCTTTTGTATTCGAGTTTACAACAGTGCCCATGCAGTGTGATCTTGAATCAGATTACCCTAAAAAGAAGTAATGTGCTTTTTTTTTTTTTTTTTTTTTTTTTTTAGTGCTGTCAAACGATCAAAATATTTAATCACATTAATGTCATAATTAACTCACGATTAATTGCAATTTTTATCAATTTTTTTTTTATTGAAAACAACGTTGCTATATACTGTGTTCAATTTCACACTAAAATTCTCACTTGGAACAAATAATCTCTCAATGTAACACTGTCCATCAATAAAAGGGTGAAAGAAATACTGACAAGGTCCTGATATTGACGAGGGGGCGGAGAATTTTCATTAGCTGTGTGTGTGTGTGTGCTTGGCCATCTTCAAGTGGTATTTCCAACACTATCTCACGACCAATTCGTACGAATTCGACGAATGATTAAAAAGTGTCTAATTCGTACGACCTCACTCGTACAAATTTGTACGATTTGTCTAAACCCACGTGATGGTTAGGTTTAGGAGCGTGGTGAGGGGTAGGTCATTCGTATGAATTCATACGAGTTGGCCAATTCGTAAAATATGTACGATTTAGCAAAATCATACTAATTAGTACGAGTGAGGTCGTATGAATTGTTACGATTTAGAGACTTTTTAATCATTCGTCGAATTCGTACGACTTGGTCGTGAGATTGGGTTGGTATTTCAGACTGGACGTGCTGCGACGATGATAGTCAATGCATTCTCAACCCAAGGTGTCATACACAACACTTTTGCTAAAGCGTAGACTTTGAACGCACATGGCACCCTTTAGCGTCAAATAAAACGCTTCGGTTAGGGTAGGTTTAGGTATGGGGTATAGGGTTAGACCACTAGTAGGTGCCTTCTGCCCCATATATATCTGCGTCTCATTTGACGCTAAAGGGTGCCATGTGCGTTGGATGTCTACGCTTTGGCAAAAGCGTTGTATATGACGCCTTGGGATGAGAACGGGCTCTGATAGCTCAGTTCACAAAGACAAAACACACCAATCACGTTGGTCTTGTCAATGGAACCATTTGGCAACTTTTTAAAAGTAAAATTTCCATTCAGAATCTTATGTGTGTGTGTGTGTGTGTGTGTGTGTGTGTGTGTGTGTGTGTGTGTGTGTGTGTGTGTGTATATATATATATATATAGATATATGAAGAGTTCAGATGCAAAAGCCTTTAAATGCCATTTGAAATTTTCTTCTTTAATGATGATTTATGTCAAGCTTGTATATTTAAGTTCAGTGATTTCACTTAAATGGCAATGATAATTACCTATTAATTGTTATTTAAGTGAAATTACTGAACTTAAATATACAAGTTTGATAAAAATCATCATTAAAGAAGAAATTTTCAAATGGCATTTAGAGGCTTTTGCATCTGAACTCTTCATATACACCACACACACACACATACAGTGTGTATATATATATATATATATATATATATACTGCTCAAAAAATAAAGGGAACACTAAAATAACACATCATAGATCTGAATGAATGAAATAATCTTATTAAATACTTTTTTCTTGTTTTTACTTTTTAAGTGTTGTTTAAGTGTTCCCTTTATTATATATATATATATATATATATATATATATTATACACAGTGCACCCACATATATTATGTAAACACAAACTTTTATTTTGGATGCGATTAATCGTTTGGCAGCCCTAACAGAAATTATATTAAAGTACGATATATTTTAGTCCATAAATGATTGTCAGATATTTCGGCAGTCTCCATATTTCAAAGACAATAGAAGTAACTCTGAATTACATATAAAATTGGTCAAGAAAACAACAATAGTACTATTTACACAAATAGTAAATAGTTTATCACTAGGCTACTATTTACTATTATTAGTTACTATAACTATTAAATATTGCATTTAATATGAATTTAAACTATAATACATTTTCATTAATTGTATCTAACGAACGATTAAGTGTCCGAAAATGTTACAATTAGTTTGCAGTTGGGCTAAGTTTTACTCATAGACAGGTTTTACTACACATGCTAACAGGCTAACATTTAAAAACAAATAAAATGGTACATAGGAGGACAAAAAATATCATGTCAAACGTTTTTAAAATCAAACTAAAATTATTTATTATGATGTTGTCACTGACTAATATACTTTAAGGTTAGTTGACCTTCAAATCAGTATGTATTGACAATGACCACACAATACTGATTTACATGTTTGTAGGCTACTGTTAATATAAAAAGGCCACTTTTCAGAGATTCTGCTCATATTTTGTTGGTAATAGAATATGTGTTGTGTATTTTAGTAAAGTCCTTGCTTCAATTTGATAATGTGCCGGGTCAATGATCAACCCTCTTCTTCTAAAAGAGTGCACAAAAGGTATGTCAGTCTTCTGGAGATTAGTCCGAGGAGTTCCTCTTCCCGTAATACACACCCACTAGTTTAGATGACGTAGATCTTCCGACCGCGCGCTTGCCTTATATGGATAGGTAGGTGCCGGTTTTCCGGTATGATGTCATCGTTTGCCAAGTTTGGGCGGTGAAATAAAGAGGATCTGAAAGATGCTAAATATTAATCTGTGTTGGTGACCTGAATACGAAATTAGATTTTATTTTTTTATTTGACTTTTTGTGTATTGTGACGTGCATTTGAAAAAAAAAAAAATATATATATATATATATATATAACGGTGAGATCCATTATATTTCTATACTATGTATAGTATAATTATTTAAAGATGTGTGTCTTCTATTTGCGTTAAGTCAAGTTAACAGTCTGATCAGACTCCAAGAAACTCAATCACAAAAGAAACAAGCGGCTGCTTCAGGTTGATGAAGTGTAGGCCGAGGGCGCCCTCTCCTGGTGCGCTGCTGAACACCGCATCATCATCATGAAACACAGAGAACTTTAGTGATTTCAGTTGAGACAAACACAATAACGTGATTAGAGGCATGCATAGGCTACTTCGTTTTAACAGTTTAGTACTGAATTGTTTGAAGATGATTTATTAATTTCAGCGTTATTGCACCTGACAATCACATTTTAAGTTATTATTGCTGCTTCAATCTTTCAAGTTAATTTTTAATTGTTTGTAAGAGGTTTTCATTTCACATTTTAATCAGAATGTATGCTATCCCATTTAATAGGCCACCGTTGAATGACTATTATGGGTTAAATTATTGTAGTTTTTGACAGAACTTTTGGACATCATCGGCTCTATTATTCAATGTGGACATTTCAAAACAGACAGTCTCTCCCAAAAACACGTTTGTTTGTCTTGGTCAACACACACATATACACGAGAAACAGAGACATTGTTTTTCGTTTCACATACTTTATTACAGTTCATAAATATTGATTAGTTTCTGATGTGCTCAGAAAACAAACATAAAAAATTATATTGTATACTTTACTTACAAATGGTAAACTTAAGTACTCCTGGTTGATCTTATTTACAAATAACAATGAGTGAAACCTCATTAATGAACTTTTTTTTTAGAAAAAAAAAAGAAACGGCTGAAATTGGAAAAAAGAAAAAAGTCAATTCCATTCAGTTTAAGAACAAAAAAATTACAATGTGTAACTCAGAAGAAGTCAGGCAGCTTATAGGCAAGAGTTTATCGGACAGAACTTCTTGCTTGGTGAGCCAGACATGAATATCCCTACTCATGTCCCCTGTTTTACTCCTATAATACTGAGCGCTCCTCTGAAGCGTACAGGTCCATGCACAACCTGCTCGAAGTGAACAAGGATAAGTCTCTTTTCTCGTCAGAAAGTAAAACATGTAACAGAGTGAGTCTCATGCTCTCTGTCGGACCGAGTCGGAGAAGTTTAGCCCTCCTCTAAAGTCCAGTCAGAACATCCTTTTACGGCACGCGGCCGGCCGGACGCTCCCGGTCCCAGCGGGCTAACACGCCAGCAGTCGCGCCGGCTCGCAGTTTGTCCCTCGCGCCCATGTAAGTGAACTCAAATGTCCTCCGGTTCTTCTCAGAAGGTCTGCAGCTGCTGCGTCAACATGAGCTGGCAGCCGCTGTTGACGTGGTTCATGACTTTCTGCTTGAGTTGGGCCACCTGATCGCGCAGCATGTTGGCGGTGGACGCGAGCTCGGAGTTCTGCGACTTTAGGTTCTTGACTTTGTCCTCCAGCCGGGAGATCCTCTCCAGTTTCCTCTTCCGGCATTTGGATGCGGCGATTCGGTTCCTCATGCGCTTCCTCTCGGCTTTAATCCGCTCCTGACTCTCCATGTCAATGGGGGAGAGAGGCGGGGTCTCGCCGGGCATCTCCGGGACCGTCTGGGGCTCCTCTTTCAGCGCCTGGAGCCGCGGGTGCTGGACGGGCAGCGGCGCGTTGACGCTGTGCTGCGGCGGCGGGGCGCTCGTGAAGCTCATCGCGGGGTTGGTGGCGGGGTTAAACGTGTTCAGGTCCGCGTAAACCGGCGGATCGGGGCGCATGGACGAGCTGTACACCGCGCCGCCTGCTATGGATGCCACGGGTGCCATGCTGTTGTTGATGGTCGTTTGGGGCGCCGAGGTGACGTTGGGCATGTGCTGGTGGTGCAGCTCGGCCAGCGCCCGCACGAAGCCCTCCGCGAAGCCCTCCTGCTCGTCGGTCACGTTCTTGGGACACAGAAACTGGGTCGGAGTCGGCGTTGTAGTGATCAGGCCGTTGCTGGACTGGATGATGAGCCTCTCCAACTCCGGCGAGGCCAGTTTGAGCAGCCCCACGTCGGGCGAGGTGAGGATCTCGTTGGCTTTGGCCCTCAGGTGGGGCTTCAGGTTCCCGGCCGGGTCGGTCAGATTCAGCGTCATGTTGTGTTTCAGAGTTTTGTGGTTGTATCCAAAAGCGGCGCTGTCATGCTGAGAGAAAGCGCTGTTTACAGAGTCATCGTAGAAAGTAGTTTCCATCTTGGTAGACATAGAAGATAAACGAAACTTTTTCGTTTAAAAAACAGTCTGTCCGAAGTTTAGCGAGTGTCCTCGGAGACAAAAGCCAGAAGAGTCGCAAAGTTTAGAGCTCGCTCCGTAAACTCCCCGTCCCGCGAGAAACTTACTGCGTAAAGTTATCGCTCAGTGTCCCGAGCTGCTGTTCTTCTCATTCGTTTCGCGGATAGAAGCTCTTCCTCCGCCGCGCTGTTCGGGGATGCCGGTGTTTAAACAGCGCGGAGCCCAAAAGTGTTCTTGTTTATGTTAGTTCAAGTGTGTGTTGCCTAGATGTTTCACTGTGGCGAGATCTGTATACTCTGAGCTTCTCCAGCGTGGAGGCAAACCTTATCTGCTACCGCTGCCCCACTAAAAATAGCGATGATGTCATGCGCGCGCTCTCTTATTGGCTGGAGGCGCTTGACTGGGCGGAACGCAGTTTCAGATAAGGCGCGTTGCCTAGACGACCACCCAGAAGATTCTTCTTCTCGCGGTGGCTGATGGGATGAGGTAATGCTATAAGGCGAAGGAGCGGTGCATTGTGGGATTACGTATTGTTTTTGAATATCTGGTTACCCGCTTAGCTGTTTTAGACTGTAGCAGTGGCGGGATACAAAGAAGCCGAGTAATGTATAGCGTGTTACTTTTATAACTTAATCTTTCACGTCACGACGTCTCCGTTTACTAGAAGGGGCAGTATGAGTGTGTATGTGGAGTGTTGAGAGTTGGGCAGTTTCATTCGTGCGTCTCATAAGACTCAGCCAACGTGACATGTGAACTGTTAAACACTGTTCGAATACATATGAATTGTTTATATGTTAGTAAGGTACAAACAGGGCAATTGTCTGCTTTTTTTTGTGGCAAAGTGCGTTTGCTCCGTCCGTCAGCCAATGGTTTTGAAAAGGGGCGTGTCTTATCGTGGAGTGACAGCGTGCCACAAGGTCCACCGTCCCTAGGGATCCTCTCAAAACTACACACGCATGTTAAACATCACTGTTTAAACCACAACCGCGAAATAATCGAGTTCAACATGACAGTTAAGTACTTTATTTAAGAAGGATTCATGCTAGGTTGGATACTTTAACTCAATTTACACCAGTCTTACACTTGTGTAAAGATACTAACACATTTATTTGGATTTAATGTTGAGATGGGCGTTTGTAGGTATAGTTTTGTTCAGTTTCCTACCTGTAATTGTTCCCTTAAATAATAAGACTCAAAAAGTCTGAACAATAGTAGGCTCACATAACATTCCATAAGACACGTTTTTCGTACCCAACGGGACTTGTCGATAGTCTCTGGCACGTTTCACTTTGTTGCGACAGATCAAGTGCTCGTGCACGTAAACATGACATTGCGCGTCACTGATTACAAAATATAGACGTTAACACAGTTAATACTTTGCCAATACATATAAAAGTTTGCCATGGTTATACAGCTGTTTGAATTTGAGTTCATACTTGTTCTCTTTAGTTCAACAGCATATTTATTTACAATGATCGCTGCTAATTTTCCTCAGAATATTGACAAATAAACATCAAACCAGTAAGTTAATAACCATAAGTTAGTTTTTTTTTAATATGTAAATCATCACTTTAGTGAATCTAAGATACACAAATAACGCTATTATTAGACTAATAATAATTTTTATTTCATTATTAAATCCAATATCTCAATTTATACTTCAGATTTTATTACACAAGTCTTTTTATAGTGAGACGAAATTATGACTCTATGCAATATTTACTGTCAGTTTAATTGGAATTTCTGTTGGATTTCTATTTCTCCAAATCTTTGATCATTTGAAGTGCACAAAGGTCAGGCGAGGGCTTTTATTGTAAATTAAAGGTCATGACCAGACTAAAGCATCCTGATCCTCTTTCTGATCACCACAGATGATGCAGGCAGTAGGGGATGTCCAGAGTTACTTACAACAGAGGAACTCATCTGTGTTCTTGTACTTGATAGAAACTTGTTTGGGCAGCACAACCCAGACCAAACATAGAAGATGGCAGCTTGCCAATGAAACCAGTTCCACACACTATGTCTGTTTGCTTCTTTCCTTTTTTAGATTGCCTTGTATTCTCAGATCACCTTTCGTACTGGTGTACTTTGTTACTTAAGTGTTACGAAATCCAGGTGTATGTTTCCTTTTCGAATCTCATGTGTCATCTAGAGTTCTAGACTATACTGGCGTTCAGCTTAAAGAGACAGTTTGTCACTATCACCTGCTTCACCTAACATAAACTTTGTTCACAGTTATACAATCGCAGTGTAGAGCAGTTATAGCTATAGTGTGTGTGTGACAGTAACCCTAATATAAATGTTCTTTATGTGTATAAGAGAATGTTTATGCGATTACTAGCTATATCTTTCAGTGTCTGAGCCACCCAGGTAGAGGCTGGTATGGACCAGGCTCATGGACCGTTACCCTTGCACCCATGGAAAAAGCAATTATTTATACATCAGTGTATATACTATAACCTTTAATATGACTGTTGGGTTAATATCAGATATCCATGGGCTGTGTTTTCTTTGACACGTGGCCTGTCGTTATTTGCAGTACCTCTGGCCGTCTCAGCAGTGGTCCGTCCGTCTATGAGGAGGGTCTTGTGTAAATCTCGCCCAGTTACCCGCCTCTGAGACGGGCCGTATAGTAATTGCCCACCGCCACATGCTGAATTTGTGAAAACCGAACACACTGTACTGGATTCATACAAACATTCACGCATGTTCACTCAGCTGCAATTTGCTATGTTGTTCAACAGGTTGAAACTTTTTTTATATTACCGTTAAAGGGTGTGTTTGCTTCAGAATCCAAATCAGCAACGCTTTAACATCAGTAGAAAGGGAATGTTTTGTTTTACTAGAACTTGTTCGTCCTTGTATGACATCCAGTTACATTCTGTCCTAGGTCACGCCTAGTAAGAAAATAAATCCAAAAGGAGTAGTGTGCGTATTGTAATTACATGCTCGGTGCATTCTTGAATTCTTTATACGCACCTGAAATTCCAGATTTGAAATGTATTTTTAGCCCATTTACTTATATAGTGCTCTTAATTATATTTTTGATATTTATATTGTTCATTATTTCAATATTACATGGTGTGTTGGAACGCTTGATTGCCATCCAGCTTCCAACTATTTTACAACACTTAAGTTATATGATCAACAAGTTATGAAAACTTATGTTTTTTTCATTGATTTAACCCATCAAAATACTGTAAGTCAACCAATTTTCAGCCTTTTTTATAATATACAGTTCGAACATTTTACTCTAAACTAACTTGAAAATTAGTTGAATCCTGTATAACGTAATGTAATTTAAAGGAGTAGTTCACTTTTAAAAAAGCTTTTGCTGATAATTTACTCACCCCCATGTCATCCAAGATGTCCATGTCTTTCTTTCTTCAGTCGAAAAGAAATTAAGGTTTTTGATAAACATTCTAGAATTTTTCTCCATATAATGGACTTCAATGGGAACCAAACGGTTCAAGGTACAAAAGACAGTTTCAGTGCAAACTGTTCAAAGGGCTTTAAACGATTCCAGACGATGAATAAGGGTCTTATCAAGTGAAATGGTCACTCATTTTAGAAAAAAATAACAAAGTTTAAGTTTTATGAGCTCAAATGTTCACCTTGCTCTGTTCTGTGACGCATGTTTGTGACTCTCCTGTTCGAACTCGTTTATCAAAATTAACTAATCTTTTTTTCGTTTCATTTGGTTCATTTATCGAATGAAATGAACGAGTTGACTCTGAAAAAGATTCGTTCATTTTGATAAACGAGTTCGAAGTGGAGAGTCACGAACGCACATCACAAAACAGAGCAAGGCGAGCATTTGAGCTCAACTTAAACTTTGTTATTTTTTTCTAAAATGAGCGATCGTTTTGCTTGATAAGACCCTTATTCATCGTCTGGAATCGTTTAAACCCCTTTGAACAGTTTGCAGTTTGCACTGCAACTGTCTTTTGGACCTTGAACTGTTTGGTTCCCATTGAAGTCCATTATATGGAGAAAAATGCTGGAATGTTTTCATCAAAAACCTTAATTTCTTTTCGACTGAAGAAAGAATGACATGGACATCTTGGATGGCATGGGGGTGAGTAAATTATCAGCACTTTTATTTTTTTTCTTTAAAAGTGAACTACTCCTTTAAGTTGAAATGACTTGAACATAAAGTTGATTGTTAAAATGTAAGGAAGACATTTTTTTTACAGTGAATGTGGGGATTTTCTATGAAGCTGTACAATATGAATTGTATGGAAAAAGCAAGCATGAAAGTTCTCCCCTAACCCCATCTTAAACATAACGTCACTGGGCAAAAGCAAATTGTACGAAACTTTACAAATGAAATCATCGAATCATTCATACTAATTGAGATTGTGTATATCACCCATACTACTTTTTATGACTCTCATATCACATCGCTTGCTCTGTTTCGCCTCATACCGGAGCTATCTTACATCCCAGTTAGTGAAAATGATCTCCGAGAATGATCTTCGGCATACGCATTAGGTCTACTATAATAGCGTGAGCAGTGTTGCTGCTGTGCATTTGAGTTTGTGAATCATGTTATATCTGAGGAACAGCTGCCCGGTCATGTCCCCTGCCCTGCTGCACCCTTCTCTGTTTTAATGCCAGTCTGTCCAATCCCTCATAAAAGCCCATTGTGGTCCCAGGCCTGTCACTGTGTGTCTGTAATTAGTGTTCTGTAGTTCATTGCCCTCGAGCCCATGGTTAGAAATCACCAGGGTCCTAATGGAGGGCTGGTCAAAGGTCACAGAGTAATCCTGTCGTACCCAAGCCTATTCTCAGGACTCCACAGCCGTCCTAACGGCCTTCTCCTGTCTCCCAGTCAGAGTAAATCAGAGTACTGGCGCTAGCTGGACAGAGAGAAAGAGTGCACAGGACAGGTAACCCTGTGGGGGTCATATGTGGAAGAGAATAAGTTTTTTTATGGATCACTGCTCAGTAATCACCTCACTATCTAATTTTTAGTGATGCTTGCCTTATTATTGCTCATAGTTAGAGTCAGGACTGTGTTATAAATGGAGTTGTGCTACAGACACGAATGATGCAGGGACCGTTTTCTACTAACTGAGAATTTGTAATGCTTTTTGGCCGTTCATTTACAAGACAACAGAATTTTGCGAGGCATGAAAACGCACACTTTTGAGAACGTGATTCTAAGTGCAGGTTTTTGAAAGCGTTACTATTTATAGTCTGTGTAAACTACAAAAAAACCCCGCAAATTTGTGAAGACCGTCACGTCAGGCGCACGCGTATTACGTGTTCAGCCTATAGAGCGCCGAAGTTACGATGTCACTCTGTAGGCCAAAACGCGGAAGTGAGTTAGCATTTTAGCACTCCCGGTTCCCTCGCTCTAAAGTCTATGGGATTTTCGCTAAATCACCTAAAATAAGGTGTGTGGTTAACAAAGCCTCTAAATATTTTCACGTTTTGATCTATGACATAGAACACACAGTTATAACCTGCTTGTGTTTTTTATTTAAACTTGTGTTTTCTAAAATCTTTATATAGGCTTCGAAATGTATAAATTTTGGATTAACTTGTAAAGATTATCTTGATAGGCAAAACGTGTAAGGGTCACAACCCTTTGTTAAACGCATATCTTATTTTTTGCGATTGGGAAAATGCATTGCTTTTCGACCGAGGGAACCCATGCGCCGCTAGCTTCCGAGTTGTCCTACAAAGTGACGTCATCACTTCGGCACTCTATAGTGCGTAGTGTTTCTTTACACAGCAATGTCGCCCACTACTGGCCTAGCAGCAGAATACAGCGTTTTTTTAATCGTTTTCGTGGATCCCTGTGAACGAAAATCATTTTCAACATTTAGCGTCTGTACATGAAAAAGCAAGGGAAAATCGGTTCCATTTTTAGTACATCATCGTCGTGTAAATATACTCTAAAGTTTGCGGGTTGTTGAATTGAGGTGTTTTATTACTTTAAGGGAGTTGTTCACTTTTAAAAACTTTTGCTGTTAATTTACGCGTTCGTGACGCTCTTGTTCAAACTCGTTTATCAAAATGAACAAATCTTTTTCCGAGTCAATTCGTTCATTTTGTTCGTTGAATGAATCAAATAACATGAAAAAAGATTTGTTCATTTCGATAAATGAGTTCGAACAGGAGAGTAATGAACACGCATCACAGAATACCATTTCAGCTCATAAAACTTAAACTTAGTTAATTTTTTTTTTTTTTTAAATGAGCGATCGTTTCGCTTGAGAAGACCCTTATTCATCGTCTGGAATCGTTTAAAGCCCTTTGAACAGTTTGCAGTTTGCACTGAAAGTGTCTTTTGGACCTTGAACCGTTTGGTTCCCATTGAAGTCCATTATATGGAGAAAAATCCTGGAATGTTTTCATCAAAAACCTTAATTTCTTTTCAACTGAAGAAAGAAAGACATGGACATCTTAGATGACATGGGAATGAGTAAATTATCAGCAGAAGTTTTTTATAAAGTGAACTACTCCTTTAAGATTTGGCAATTTATCACCCATTTTATCATGGTTGAATATCGTATTGATAGAAATTTTAGGAGGGACCTGGTGACTTTTATTATATTTAACTTGAAACTAAATCCATAAAAAAAACATGAATTAAATTAATAATTAACAGAAATAAAATAATAGACTGTCAATAACACTCCATTTTTAATTAAATTTAAGTTCGAGCCAAATCTGATTGCCGTTTAAACAAAAAAATATTCTATTTTGTCTTTCTTTGAAGAGCACTGTGTTTTCAAGTTAGAAGAGACTGATAATCTCAAACCGTTTTGGACAGCAATTTTTTTCACATTGGATTGTTTTGTCGAGCCTCTCCTCCAGTTTTTGTCTTTATCTTACCTCACTTTCATTCAGTTTTTGTCTTAATCTGACCTCACTCTCCTCCAGTTTTTGTCTTTATCTTACCTCACTCTCATTCAGTTTTTAGTGTTTCATAACACATTCCATTGGGACAAAGGCAGAGATGTTTTGAGATGCATGTTTGTTCATAACTGAATTTAAACCAACTGAAATATTGATACGTCTCATTCATCTATTCATAAACCCCTGTAATTTTGAATTAAAGTGAATGAAAGATTGATAAAGAAGGCTGATTGTGAAGGCATGTGGCTTTTCATTCATAACATCCTTGGGAAGAAAAAAAAAATAGAAGAAACTGGAACAGGTGGAGAGGGAGATAAGACAAACTCATACTATTCCTCCATGTTCAGTTGTTGATACTTAAGGCTTTAAATGAAGCGACTCCCTGACAACAGAAACCTGCACGCAAAGATGAATCCCTCAGTGGCAAAACAGAAAACATAATCTAATTGATCCATAACATGCATTGTGTTTGTCACATTTAAATATACTTGCATTTTTTTTTTTAGTGCGTCTGAGTTTAAGGGTAGCACAGAAAAATATAATTTATTGTTCTGCAGGCGGACACATGGTGGACAGTTGTTGGAAATCTTGGGATTGATGTACTTGGGGTATTTATTCTACGTCTTCACCAGGGGCTAAAAAAATACTCACGCAGACCCACATCTTAAGTTTACCAGCCATGATCGTGCCCACCACATAGTTGGCAGCATTATGAGACACTAATGTGGTTTATGATAACATCTTTGTCTGCCATGTGCAGAAGGCGCTTTTGTGGTTATTTTGTGATGTCCAGATTTTTGTGATTTCACTGAGGTTGTCTGAGTCTGTCTGAGTCCTAAGCTCTGTATTTGCCTAATCTTATTTAAAAATAACTTTTCTTTCATGCATTAATGAATATTTGTATATTTGATACATTTTTAGTTTTTTTTTTAATATTATGTCCTGTGTTCCTTTTCCTTTTAAACCGAGACTGTATTTATATATCATATTTCTATAAACTATACTGCAAATTAATATTTTAATATTATGTCATGTGGTGCAACCAACATGCAGGGGAAAAATAAATAAAACGAAACAAAAACCCATCAGTAAGGCTCTTAAAATATCAGGTAATTTAATAATACCATTGAATTGTTTTACAAAGAAATGTTAGTAAAAATGTCTTGATGCAAACCCTCAAATAGTGAATGATAATAATGAATTAATAATTCAAATAATCATTTAATTCATATAATAATTCATTATCTGTAAAAAAATTACTTTGAAAAAGATTTCCATTAAACAGTATGTATGATTAAGGTATGTATACTATAAGATGTATTAAAGGTGTAATAAAATATATTATTACATTATTACATTGTGGTTTCACCAAATGACTCAATAAATTTGATATTTTCTCAATTTTATATTTATTTTTTTCTTAACAAAATAAAATCAACTAACTAAAAATGTGGCACGTGCTTTAATCTTGATTTCTAAAAGTTTTCTTTTCTTTTTTTGTGGACACTTTTGTAACATTTTATTTTAAGGTGGCGGAGATGCACTTTACTACATGTACGTAATAACAGTAAATTATGCATACTTACAAGTAACTAACCCTAACTGAAACATGTAAGTACATGTAGTTAAAGGAGTTGTTCACTAAATTAAAAAAAAAAAAAAAAACTTTTGCTGAGAATTTACACACCCCCATGTCATCCAAGATATCAATGTCATTCTTTCTTCATTTGAAAAGAAATTAAGGTTTTTGATAAAAACATTCCAGGATTTTTCCCATTGAAGTCCATTATATGGAGAAAAATGCTGGAATATTTTCATCTAAAACCTTAATTTCTTTTAGACTGAAGAAAGAAAGACATGGACATATTGGATGACATGGGGGTGAGTAAATTATCAGCAAAAGTTTTTTTTTTAAATGAACTAATCCTTTAATTAATATTACTCAGTACACTCTCAGAAAAAAAAGGTACAAAAGCTGTTACTGGGGCTGTATACTTTTATACCCAAAGGCTTCATATTGGTACCTTAGTGGTACATATTAGCACCTAAAATGTACATATTAACAACTAAAATGTACTTATTAGAACATAAAATGTACATATTAACACCTAAAATGTACATATTAGCACCTAAAATGGACAAAAGTTTACCTTTTGAAAAGGTACAGCCCCAGTGACGGCTTTTGTACCTTTTTTTTCTGAGAGTGTACTTATTTGAGTAAGTGCAATGCAACTATGTCACCTTAAAATAATGTGTAACCCACTCTAATTTGTCATTGACCCTCATATTGGAGAAACGCCTTCTGTTTTTCTCCTCTTGTTCATATTCTTCTCTGCAGCCCAGCTGAACTGAAGAGGGGGTGTGACCCGTGCCATTGTATTTGTGCAGAATATGGACTCTCTTCCTCTTTCTCCTCTTCTTTTTGCCACCTACGCCATCCTGTGTTATTTTTCCTACCAACAGAGACAGTTTATGCTCAGGCTAACTCTGATAAGACAGAATGTTGTGTTTGTCTTTTTAGTCGTTCGGCACTAGCCTTGTATCAATTTCATTATCTCCTCTTGCACACACTCGCGCTCATATACAATCTCTGTATTGCTATCCTTACTACAACTACAGGGCAGGAAATCCGTTGCCTTGAAAACAGTTTTAGTGGAGCTCCATTGTGTTGGTTTGTTCTTTCCAGAAAACCCATTGCCCACGTGAGAGGAGTGAACTTCCTGAGCGTTTTCTGTCGCACAGCGCGAACGCTCCATCAACTCCCAACAGGTTTTTTTGCTCAATAACACAGACTAAGACTTAGTTTTCTCTCATACAGGTTCTTTATTGGCATTGGTGGTTCTTTTGCCATTGGCCAAAAGGTTCTTTAGGTTAAGAAAGTACTTTGTTCACTGAAAGGTTCTTTGGGATGTCCACCATGATATTCATCTTTTGGAACCTTTCTTTTTTTAAGTGTTTATGTGTATGTGCTGCCCAGTTTTATATAGAAACAATGACTCTTTTTAGTCAAGCGAGTGAATTCTCCAGAGAGGGTCTTTGTGGGCCTATGGTCTTGTGCTGAGGGAGATTGCTGCTGGTGTGTGGAGGCTGAGAGGTTGTAAGTTGGAACCTTATGACGCATGGCTCAGTTTCTTTTGCTTGGCTGGGTGTCAGAATGATTACCAATAACACAAAGGCTTTCCCTCCAAGAACTGCTGTTGTTTCAGCTGTTGACGGAGAGGGAAAAAAAGGCAGGTTCCTCTACGGGTTGTTTTCTCAACCAGCTGCGTCCTTGTGGACGGTGTGTTTCTTTTTTTTTTTCCCTCATAGTTTTATCAACAACTCAAAAATAATAACAGGAAAGCAGTTGTGAAAACATTGTACCAGTCTTAATATTCTTTCGCCGTTTCACCTCGTTCATTTGAGTTATGAAACGGTCAGTCGGTGTTATTGGAGAAAGTGTGTGTGCTGTGCTTTCCTGAGGTCGTGGCAGGCTTCTTCTTTTCTCTGTAGGTCAGACATAATTAAAGGCACTGCTATGAAGGAGACGGGACAGCTGTTTCTCAGCATGTCTCATAACACTCCTTTGAGTGCAGAAGGACGTGCCAATCCAGCTCTCTGCTCTCCGTAGCGCGTCTCTATCAACAAGTGACAGGAGACGAGGCAGCCGTTTACATTTCCTTAAATCTGTAACTGTGGTCAAGTTTACTGGCCTGCCAATGTGTGAGCTTGCATTTGTCTACATATTATTTGACTGAATATTTTGAATGTTTCCTGTGTAAATACTAGGCTGAATCATAAATGCTTTTAGAATCACAAACGCAATTTTAAACACGGTCACATTTCACAGCAAATGAGGGTGTGTAGAAAGTTGTCGCTTGTGGTTACAGACACAGAGCAAATAGTCTATCGCTATTTCACGACCAATTTGTCAGTGATTAAAAAGTGGATAATTCATACTAATTCATGAGACCTCACTCATGTACAAATTCTTATGATTTGTCTAAACCCCTGTGATGGGTAGGTTTAGGGGCGGGGTCAGGGGTAGGTCATTCGTACGAATTGGCCAACTCGTAAAATATGTACGATTTAGCAAAAATTGTACTAATTCATACGAGTGAGGTCGTACGTAACGCGCGGAATGCAGACGGAGGGCAAGGAGTGAAGAGCGCAATGGACGAGATGGAGGAAAATCCATACTGTACTACTTTAGACGCTATTACAAGAGGGTTGTTGGACGTGATCCTTGCGTTATGAAGAGGACCGATTTCCAACTGAATTAAGAGATTTGCCTGCCATCGAGGCTGTAGATATCCGCAACTAACTCGTCTTACAGACATACTGTGTGTAACGTACCATTTTACGAACTTTGTAAAGTCAAACAGCCACATAAGTGTTTTTAAACACCTGAATAATGTAATTATAAGCCACATAAATAATATATTAACTCACATTTGACGAAGTGATCACTGCACACAAACACACACAGGCATTTTCCCATTCGGCTCCTCCCGACCGCAGACGTAGGTTTGCAAGGCATTTTTCCCGGTGTTTTTCTGTCAATTTATTGTATTTTTCCCCCCTAATGAAAAACAACTTTTGGCACACGATAAAAACTCCTCGTGGTTTGATCGATTTGAGCAACCATAAACGACGCAAAACATAGGCATTTTGAGTGTGTTATAGTGCTTCCTAAATATCGAAAATCACTTCCTGCCCTCCATCTGCATTTCGCGCCTTGGCAACGCAGTGGCGTGACGTCACGTGAAAACAAGCTATTAGCCACCTCGTAAAATTTGTACGAATTGCCATGAGATCGGGTTGAATCGCATCATATCAAGGATACACATGCATTGCGTTCACACCGGACGCGAATAGCGCGTCAGGCGCGAATGATTTCATTGTTAAGTCAATGCAAAGATGCGTTATGCACGTAAAAATTCCTGCGGCGTGAATGAGGCGTAGAGTGCGGAATGATTTAATTAGTGCTATTTGTTCATTCACACGTTTGACGGGAATTCACGTCTGCCGCCCGAGTTGAGAAATCTGAACTTTGGTGTAAATTTGCGCCGCGTTAACCAATCATTAGCCTGCTGCTTGCTCAAGTGGTGAAGTATCTGCATGCTTCAATAAATTATTTTGTAATATGACTAACTGCCTGGTGTGGTTCTAATGCACAACAAAGCAAATATTTTATCACTTCAAACTTTATTTCAATATACAAGACGTGTTATTTATTCCATATCTAGATTATATGAAATATTATTATGATGTAAAGATGTAAAATACATGTGCATAAGTTCGTGTCTGGACGTGAGAGAGAAAAAAATCACATAACAGGTTAATAACTTTTGGAGGCTGGCTCTATTTATCATCAAAACAAATGACAGATTAGATGGATGAGGGTGAGGGTGATCCTCACTTCGATACAGGACAACAGGTCATCAAATTGTGCGGCGAAACGGCGGAAGTACCGCTGACAGCAGACGTCATCCAATGGTGAAACTCGCCAAACGGTTCGCCTCAGAAGGGTCCGGTGGACGCATACAAATACGGCGACGATGATCCCCACACCGCTAATCTGCTCTCCAGAGAAAATACAGAGCGGTTACTCTCTCGATGAATGCTCGATCAACAGAAAAAAGATGGCCGCCAACGTGTTTCAATTCTGACGCGCATGACGCACGTAAATTTCGCTTCAAACTTTGTGTTAATTCGCGCGTCAAGAGTGAAACTGACACGCGTAAAAACAAAAGTGGTCAAGCGTCAAACTAGACGTGGTAGACGCAAATTTGACGTGCTATTCGGGTCCGGTGTGAACGCACAGTAACACATACGCGCTTTGGTCACTTCTGAGTTAGCCTGGCTAACGCCAGACGACGTATCATTGAGAATGAAACGTGGTCTGGAAACCACATGTTCAATTTCTCGTATTTGAGTCGTGGTTTACGAATGCCCAGAGCCGTATTATTGGGTGCTACAAATGTCAATCAAATGCGCCTGCGCTGCCTCCCCGTTCTGTGATTGGTTCCCTATTTCAGGGGAAAATTTGGTTCATGGTATCCAGACTGCCTAGCAGCGCGAATAAAATCGCGCTGTGGCAAGGCAGAATGGGGAAACCCAGGCTACTTCTGAGTAGAAATTTGTCCACAAAATATATGAAAGTAGGCACACACACATGCTGACATCGCTACAGGTTCATTAACGCATGAGAAATTGATTGACTTGGGCAAAGAGGGCTCAAATTAACAGAAATGAATTAAGCATTAGCACTTCAATTCACCCCTCATTCAGTTTGTCAAAGCACTTCCATTGTTTATGGCACATGCGACAAATGTTCCCAGTCGCACACGGTGACGTTGCACCTCCACCCAGTTGAAACAAACCTTTGTGCTAACCACGGACGTGACCCTGAACCGATTGTAATTATGGAAAAACCTTGGTTATGCCAAAAGCTGCCTCATTAACAACATAAAGACCAGTATAATAGTATTCCCATTTGAACCCATAGGACTCTTATTTGGCCATTGATTATGTGCTCAAGTTGTTAGTTCTAGATTAATGACTTTTTAATTCCCTCTATATGTTGTTTGCTTTATTTTAGAGTTTGATGATACCCCTGAAGCATAACTTACAAGCGGCCCTGCTCCAAGTCGTCTGACCCTTTTAAAACAGGCCAATTATAGCGCATTAATGGTGGTGCCATTTTAGAAAGATCTGGAGCAGAATCACCACATCTAAAGGTCAGTATTACCTCAGTGGAGTGATCCTATTGCTCTGTGAGTTATTTTATCGTGACTTTTTGTGAAGCACTAAAACGAAAATCAAGTGAAGCGAGAGTTCATTTCTTTTCATAGTTTATAGACCCTGCAGACTTCCCATGCGCTGGTTAAAATATGATCTGACATGCGAAGTGTTTTAAACACAGCCATGTGTTCCTGATCGTATTTTAGATCTTGAAATGGATTCTTGAGACCTCTCCTTTTAATTTTCGACGTCAGTAAGATATTGTAAAAAGCAGATTTAAACGTCAGCTCAGCCTTTTATCTGTGATTCATTGCAGGACATAAAAGGTTGAAATATTATGTCAAATCATTTGGTCATTGGCGTGTGTGTGAATTGCCTGGATGGATGCGCTGCAGCTTGTCACCTTCATGTCTCTTTATAGCCACAGACAGGGGTGTTGCGTTATCAATTTTGTCTGACAGCAGGACTTTTCATCCATCAGCATGCGCCCTTCTCCTTCAGGTCGAAAAAACGCCAATGTGAAACGTCTGCAAGCTGCCGTTCATCTCTGTTTGATGACATGTTGACAGTTATCTCAGCAGGCTTTTTTAATTAATAAAGCTATAAAACGGACCGTGATTCCCTGAAGTCTCCCCGGAGGCGTGGAGGAGGTGAGCGGGAGTGCGTTTTCAGAGTTTATTAGCGCCGTCGTTAAAACATCTTGATTAATCGAGACTCGGGTTTACACTGTGGAATTGTTTCTCGTTGATTGTTTCGGTTCAGTGACGCCTTCATTGAGCTGTAACTTACGCTGGGAAATGCTTTATGCCCGTCTGAATCTCAAGGAAACGTCAGGGTAATAGACCCGTCACTGTCATACCTGTCAAACACAGCAATTGTTTTCCTAATTAATATTTTTGTCTCGTAAAAAAAAAAAATCTTAAAGTAAGATTGATTTATTAAAGGAGTGGTTCACTTTTAAGAAAACTTTCGCTGATAATTTACTCACCCCCATGTCATCCAAGATATCGATGTCTTTCTTTCTTCAGTCGAAAAGAAATTAAGATTTTTTAATGGACTTCAATGGGAACCAAACGGTTCAAGGTCCAAAAGACACTTTCAGTACAAACTGCAAACTGTTCAAAGGGCTTTAAACGATTCCAGACGATGAATAAGGGTCTTATCAAGCAAGACGATCGCTCATTTAAAAAAATAAAATAACAAAGTTTGTTTTTTAAGCTCAAATGGTCGCCTTGCTCTGTTCTGTGATGTGCGTTCATTACTCTCCTATTCGATCTCGTTCATCAAAATGAACGAATCTTTTCCCGAGACTCATTCGTTGAATGAACCAAAAGACACGAAAAAAGATGTGTTCATTGTATGACTGACTTTCTTCTGTGGATACAAAAGAGGTTTAATTAAAATGTCTTTTCGTCTGTTGGTTTGGACCTCATTCACTTTCATTATGTAGACAAAGGCATTCTTCAAAATATCTTTGGGGAAACAAAGTCAAGTAGGTTTGGAAACACAAATCAGAGTTATATTAAAAAATATCCTGGCTCTTCCTAACTTTATGCTGGGAGTGAATGAGATTTTTAAGCCCCAAAAAGTACATCCATCCATCCATCCAAAGTTAAAGGCCTCCTGAAGCCATGCGTTTTTGCAAGAATTTTTTTTCATAATTCTAACTTCATAAACTGTAATCACTAGCTTCCAATAATGGAAATAATGAAATAACCCTTTAAAAATAAATTATTTTCAAAATTCTATGCATTTTTTTTTTCGGCATGGGGATATTCATTTGATCAAAAGTGACATTTGAAATAGATTTTTTTTTTTTGCATCAATGTAAAAATCTTTACTAAATGCTGTTCTTTTGAACTCTCAATTTCAATTAAAGATATAAAAAAAAGCACAACTGTTTTCAACGTTAATAGTAATATTAAGAGATTTTCTGAGCATCAAATCAGCATATTAGAAGGATTTCTGAAGGATCATGTCACATGTGACACTAAAGACTGGAGTAATGATGCTGAAAATTCAGCTTTGCCATCACAGGAATACATTACATTTAATATATTAAAATAGGTTTTATTGTAAAAAAACTCACAGTATTACTGTATTTTCAATCAAAAAAACAGCTGTGGTGAACAGTTGAAAAAAAAAAAAAAAACATTTCAAAAGTCTTACTGACCCCAAACCTTTGAACGCTATAAATAAATAACAGGTTTGCTTGGTGGCCTATATGCCTGTCAGTTACTGCCAAAATAGTGGAAATCTCAGTTTGCATTAGAGGTCTAATTCTTTGGATTTCATCTTTTTTTTTTTTTTTTTTTTTTTTTGCCATAGATTTACTCCAGAGTGGGTAATGTCTGAGTGTACATGTCTGTATGCTGGTCTGTTATGTGTCTCGCTAATTTCGCTCTCAAAACCGAATGTGTCCACTAGTATTTACATGAAATCCACCACACCCTTGTGTTTGCAGCATGTTAAACTTCAACGAGCCTATTTAAAATGCACACACACTCAACAGGTTCTTTTGGCCACAATGTGCAGCTTTGTGAGCCTGCCAAACGTTCAAATCCAAATCTGACGACCTCTGCGACTGGCCCCCTTCCAGTTCGTCTGCTTACAGGTGAATGTTCTCTTAACCTGACCTCCTCCCCAGTCCCATTACCTTGTTCTCTTTGGACTAGAGGCCCACTGCGCTGGAAAAGTCCAGCTGAGATCCAGACGCTCATTTGGGCCTAAGTCTGACATCTGACAGACTGGCGTCCCCCCTCCTGCCTGTATAATTCAGAGGGCCTGTTTGATTTTTTTTTTTTTTTAAACTGCCAGCCTGTGTCAGAGCCTCTGACAGAGGTGTGTGTGTGTGTGTGTGTCTGCTCAAGGAGAATGATCGATAGCTATTAGGCAGCAGCGACTCACTGAGCTCAGATGGGCTGTGCTGTTTGCACAGGTGCCCAACAATGTGTCGCTCTGCGCCAAACCTGTTCCACACCATTTAACCCCGTATGGTGGCAGGCAACTTCGACAGACCCCCACCTCAGAGCGAAAATCTCTCTCGCACTTGTGAGTCTCTGTGTTCGTGTTTCTCAGTTTCGGTGGGAAACATTTACAGGCTTTAAGACGTGAGGGGTAAGTGCATGACCCAAGGAGAGAGTTTCGGTTATATCTCTCTGTGATACAAGAGTGACAATGCACGTCCTCAGTCTGGCGAGCAACCGTGATGGAGAAACCGACATTTGATGAGTAAGAGACTTTCAGGACTGCTTGAAATAGTTTATAATCTACAATGGGATTTTCCAGAAACCAGTGGCCTGAAAATAGGGGTCATTGTTTAGTGTTTTTACTTAAGTCCTGACCCTTTCACACTTTTTTTCCATTTATTGGTTGGTGCACACGTTTGATTATTCGCCCTCCCCCCCCTACCCATCTCCCTCATGTTTCTTTTCACATTGTATTTTTTTTGGTCCAAATTGTGCTGCGTTTGAGTTTCACCATGGCCGCTGTTTGCCACCGTAATGACTCAAGAGGGGAAAGCGCTAGAAATGGAAAGCATTGTTCACATCATGTTTTTACTCATGTGTTTGTCCCTTTGCTTTTGCCACCAAAACTCAGCATGCACAAAACAAGCATTTGCCAAAATATGCAAGTAATGTGAACTAGGTGAATCCAGCTTGATTTGTTTTCTCGTGAATTGGGAACCAAAATGGAGATCATACTCCAGAATTCATATTGTTATCAATCTCATTTTCAAGCAGATCCTCAACCAAGGTTATTAACCCTTAAATGCATGGATGTTTTGCCAATCATTATTACATATTCGGGTCTTTAGCGACCCGGATCTATATCTTAACACAAATGGATCTCTAACTGTTGGGATAATATAAGACTATATCCTGATATTAGAGCAACAATTAAGAATGAAATAAAGCATATTTTGTTACCTTTTAGAACTTGGGAGGGTTCAGTTTGAGGAGATGTTTTATGCCATCTTCACTGTCCTCGTCTAGAGCTCATTTCCCAGTACATTCAGCATCTGGCTCATATTCACAATCTCAAACCTATTCTAACAAACAATTCTGACTTTATAACTCGCAATTGCTAGTTTATTTCTTGCAATTATGACTTTATAACTCGCAATTGCGAGTTTATATCTTGCAATTCTGACTTTATATCTCGTAATTCTGAGAAATAAAGTTAGAATTTAGCAATTCTGATATAAAATGTCGCAATTATCTTTTAAAATGTGTTATTCTGTGCCGAAAACAAGTTTCCATACAAATCTAAACCTAACCGATAGTATTAAAAGGCAAGCACATGAGAGCTCAAACATGCAGTGAGCAAGTTTACTACATTAGAAAAGTATGGAAGCTTGTTTCCGCCACAGAATGAAAAATAAAAGAGGTAATTGTGACTTTTTATCTCACAATTCAGACTTTTTTTTTCTCACAATTGCGAGTTTACATCTTGCAATTCTGATTTTATTTCTCAGAATTGCGAGATGTAAAGTTAAAATTGCGAGATAAAGTCACAATTGCGAGATATAAAGTCAGAAGTGCATGCTACAAAGTCACAATTGCGTTATAAAGTCAGAATTGCGAGATATAAAGTAAGAATTGCTAGATTTAAAGTCGCAATTACATGTTATAAAGTTAGAATTGCATGATACAAAGTCGCAATTGCGTTATAAAGTTAGAATTGCGAGATAAAAAGTAAGAATTGCTAGATATAAAGTTGCAATTGCATGTTATAAAGTTAGAAATGCATGATATAAAGTCAGAATTGAACCCCCCCCCCCCTATAAACTCGCAATTGTGTTAAGTCATAATTGTGAAATATAAAGTTGCAATTGCGTGTTATAGTCAATTTATAACACATGTAAACTCGCAATTGTGAGAAAAAAAGTCAGAATTGTTAGATAAAAAGTCGCACTTCTGACTTTATATCTCGCAATTCTGACTTTATAACACACAATTGCGACTTTATATCTCACAATTATGATTTTATAACATGCAATTGCGAGACCATAATATGTGGACATGAACATAATGCAGGCAGAGTCTCTTTAGAACAGCCTGGGTTTAAGTGCCTTCCCCAAGGACACAATGGTTTTAGCTTGTGGATGGTCCCTAATGGGACGCGCCACCTTTCATTTACCCGCCATTTGCCCTTAAACGGCAAAAAACTAGTAATACTTGTCCGCAGTTTGCATTTTTCCACTCAGACAGCAAATCTGTGCAATGCCTTTTTATTTTCATTTAGCTTAATGTTTAGATGTTTTGGTGTCTACATTTCCTCTGCAAGATAAGTCTTATTTTCCAACTATTTTTTTTTAAGTATAATTTTAAAAGCCGTATTCTTGTCATATTTCTCCTACACACTGCTTCTTTTCACAGATTATTATTGGCATTTGAGTGGTCAGATATCACAACCATCAACAGTATCCATACACACACACACACACACCCATTTCCCCATTTAACGAATCCTGTTGCTGTGTGTTCACTTATGTAATTGATTTTGGTTAGAGGGCTGCTACAAAAGACCACCATCATATCTTACTATGACACTAAGCATTCAATGATTACAGCTAATCATGCCTCTATTCTGTCTAATGTGTACAGCTCTGGTTTGCCTTCGATCTGATCAAGTACTGATGAATAATTAATGATGTAATTAGCCCAAATGGCTTTGTACAATGTTTGGTCCGTCATCTGCTTAAGATGATGGGTGAATTGACTTGAGTCACATTGAATATAGAGGCAAGATTTAGCGGTCTTTTTTTCCTTTAGCTTTTTACTCCCATTTTTCACTTGCTTTTATTTATGTTTACTTTTTTTAAATATGAAAAGTAGACCTCTATACCAATTCTGGCAATCAGCCAAAGCAAAAAAAAAAAAAAAAACATGCTTTTAAGAACTTGGGTGAGCATTTGTGGGCACCTCCTGCAAAGTACCAAGCCGAGTGCATTAAGACACCCTCCACTCCACCCCACAAGCCACTATCTGATGTTCTCTGGTCTCTGTGGAGCAGAGCTAAGTATTGATCTGTGATCAGATTTCATGCCTGTTTCACTGTATCTGGTTCTAACATACATAAACACATGCATGCATAGCAACAGAAGAACCTCTCGGATCTAGGTTTCTCCCTTTTTTATTGTTGGCTCTAACCTCTCTTTCTATTTTTATTTTTCTTTATTCTTCCCATCTCACTCTATATGTACAATTAAGCTTGTATTGGAAATAAGAAGCAAATACAGTGTGAATCTTTGCATGCGACAGTGTTAATTATTTAAAATTGTCTACTTTTCCTCCAATTTCATACCTACAGTACTATTCATTGCAGTTTCCAGTCAGAATGAACACTAGTGGCAGTAAAACATCAACTTTAATTGATTAATAAAGACTTATTTTTACATGGTTCCTTGCGCAATGTTATGACAAAAAAAAAAGATATTCTTAGTCTTTTTGTCTAGTTTCCAGACCAAATAGTAAAATGCCAGATTTTCAGAGCAATAAATAAATAAAAAATCTAAATGTAATTTTTTTAGAATATTTTGAATTAAGATTATTTTTCTTGCCCCATTGGTAGATAACTTGTTTTAAAGGAATAGTTCACACAAAAATGAATATTCTGTCAGTATTTACTCACCCTCATGTTGTTCTAAGACCTTCATTCATCTTTGGAACACGAATTTTTGTTGAAATCTGTGAGCTGGATCACTCCTCCATACCTGGATCACTCCTCCATTAAAGAGAAGGAAATTAATAGTTAAAATAAAGTTGTTATTTATGTGTGTTTTTGCGCACAAAAGGTGTTTTCGTCGTTTGATAAACTTAAGATTGACCCACTTGAGTCACTTTGACTGTTTGTTTTAACGATGTCTTTAATAACGTTTTGAGGCTGTCAAGTTTCAATCCCTCAAGAAGCCTATGGACTAGTATGCAGGAGTGATCCAGCTCTCAGATTTCATCAAAAATATCTTAAGTTGTGTTCCAAAGATGAACAAAGGTCTTACGGGGTTGGAACAACATGAGGGTGAGTAATTACTGACAGAATTTACATTTTTGGGTGAACTAACCCTTTAAGCAAAAACTCACTTCATTTAGATTTTTTCCCCCAGAAAACATGACTAATATCTGGGGAAGAAAGTCACAGTTTTTGGAACAAAATCAAGGTGAGTATATGATGACAGACTTTTTTGAGTCTGTGTGCACTGGCCAAAGAAAGAGAGGGAGACCGAGAGCGAGAGAGAGGATTAATAATTGAGTGACGAATGTTTGTTCTGTTCTCTTTACCGTTTCTGGTCACTGGTTTCACCTTAAAAGACGTTGTCAATCAACATTTGTCATTGGAGCATGCCATCAGTGAAATTTAAGCAATGGAAAAAAACAAAAAGAAACAGTGCGAGAAGAATCCTGAAACCTCTCACGTTGTTTGTATGCGGGTAAGAATCTGAGGCAGCAGTTTCAATGTTAAGTCTCATTATCAAACTGCTGGCCTGTGTACTGGTTGCCATGCTGACTGAAACAACAAATATTTTGAGCTATGTAGCACCTTCTAACAAAATTCCAAACTCAAATGATTTGGAAAGTTCCACTGTCTTTCTCTTCAGCCCTTCTTTCGTTCCTCCGCTCCCCCTTCTTTTCTCCTCCTCAGCAGAATAGTGCCTTTGTCTCCTGGAAGTGAACTTGAAAACAGTGTTGAGGAGCACACTTTTATTCAACACACAGACACACATACTGGTGGAGGACGTCCCTATAAACACTGAAAGACTTCTCAGTATTGTACAATGATCTCCTCGCACCTCTTTCTCAGAAGAACAATTCTTTGCTTTGTCTTTCTGAATAGGCAATGGGCATAAACAAAAAAAGATAGGCATATATATTTGTGTATCATGGTAACCACAGCTAAACAAAATGCATACTAGATTTTTTTACTATTGTACTTTTTTTTATTAGCCACTACAGTATAACTAACACTATTTTATATAAAAATGTATAAAATAAAAGTAATACATTACGTGTACAAAAGTCTGTTTTATATTTAAAAATAATAATACTTTAATTCAGCAAGGACACCTATTGAACATCACTTTACGTTTCTATTGCATATTAATGTTGATTTTTTTTTAATTTTCTATTCATCAAAGAATATCATGCTTTCAACATTGATAACAATGTTAAAGCTACACTATGTGATTTTTTTTTTACCCCCATCTAGCTGTGAAAAGGTATATGACCATCCATATGTTCCTCTCAATTCCGATTTCGTTTTAACTCCTACGGTGGCCAATGTAGTCCAAGATTAACATGGCTTCCAGTACGACCTCGTCCACGAGTGTTAACTCAAACGTAAACGCGAAAGGTGAAGCTTGAATTAACGGGTATGTCCCTCTTTGGCTAATGTACTTTCAAGATGGAGGGGCAACATGGAGACCGACATTAGAACCCCTTACCCGTATGTAGTTTCAATGGCATATTATACACTCACAAGAATACTTTATTACTTGAACGAACTAAATATACATTAATGAGCACATATATTTTTGAAAGAACTAAGTGTTTTTAGCTAAGAATAAACTAAAAGAGTTACACAGTGTAGCTTTAAATGTTTCTTGAGCATTATGTCATATTAAAATGTTTTCTGAAGGATCTTGTGACACTGATTATAGTAATGATGCTGAAAAGTAAAGTTACATTTGAACATATATTCAAATAGAAAACAAAACAAAATAAATAAACAAAATGACAGACATTTTCAGAAACCTACTGACATTGTTTGTAGATGATCACATATTCATTTTTATAGTGGTGCTTAAACTTTGACTCTCAGTTTGTCCTGTACCATTTCTTTGCCATATTCACATGGCAGATGACATATTTGGAGGGGGAAAAACCAACACAAAACTCTTTTGACTAAGACCAGTAACTAATCTCCCAGAATACATTATCAACATGCAAAGGATCTATGCAGTGCAAAAATAGACCTGAGCATTCAAGGCTGGTCCATGCAGCACAGAAAGACATTGGAAAGTTTGCTTATATTCAAACAAACAACTCCATTAACCTTGCAGATTGAAACCTTATTATGAAGAACAGTGCCTTTTAACTTCTGCTACTAAAGCGCTATTGCGGGTTGTGAATAATGTGAACTTTTTTTGTGGATAACTTTCTAGCTATATCATTTAACACATACTAATTTCTTACAGAATTTGAATTCATCAGTGTTGCTATGTGCTGTTGTGTCTTAGAAACCCATTGGCGACCTGATCTGGATGTGTTCCATCTATTGTGTGTGTTGCACAGGAGTGATTCTGGCTGGTTTATTGGACATTATGTAACTATTGTCATGTTCAGACATACACAGAAATATGTATACCCACCCTTGCCGTATGAAATTTTGATTTTTAAATATGTCCACATAATACATTAAAGGGGACATATCATGCAAAATCTACTTTTTTTAGCCCTTAAATGCATTTTGTTGTATATTTGGAGTGTTTATAAGTACAGAAAAGATGAAATTATTCTCTTCAGGTGATTCGTTTATATCTTTATATTGTGTTTTGGTCATATTTTTCAACCTGTTCAGATTTTTCTGTTGTCTATGACGTTTTTTGAGCAAGTTCATTGGACATTGACTACCGGTCCAAAACTTCCAGCAATCCGCCATTATTATTTCTCGCTCCGTTTTAGTAGTCCGAGCTTAATGATGCAGAAGTTACGAGAGGGCACGTCAAAATTTTCGGTTGTTGGATGTACGTTAGTGACCTGAAGCACTTCAAGGATTCCCACTTCAACAACCTCCGCCATTATAAAGAAGGGTTTGCCGATTGACTTCGTCTGAATGAGAGGTAAATTCCTTCTATCTTTGGAGACGACGAACAGAGCATTTCGACAAGCTGTAAATATCGTCAATAAAAATAAAGTACTTTACTTTCTTAAAACACATGGTGGTCATGGTTTAGCAGTACCTTTGTCTTTCTTTGTTTTTGTTTTGAAGTAACGTTACACGTGTGCAGTATTATTGTTCTTGAGTTTCATCAGTGGTCATTTAGCTGCGTTGTTTTCTGATGCTTTTCTAAACGTATCATATTGTCATTACAGATTTTTTTTTGTGGTAAGATTAGACCGTAGTCATTTATCTTGTCAGTGTGCTTGTTTTAACAAGAGAAATAGTCGAATTTCACTAATAACACAAAACAGTTAACTCGCATACCAATATATCCATATGAAGAAGTGGTTGTTCCGCAGGTTCGTCGTCGTCTTTATCAACTCGCTCGCTCTGGCTCTAATATGTAAGGCTTGATGGACAAGTCTTCTGTTCTTGACATTTTATTAAAGTGTGAATAAAAATGTTCTTATCGTATATAATCGTATATCTCGAATCAAACTACAATAATGGCCGAACGGGGGAGTTGAACCGACCGTGAACTCAGCGACCTGGAGAGCGGGCGGGGTGTGACGCATCTCCTTTTTATTTAAAGGGGACGCATTAAAACGGGTCGCTCAAAGACGCACATCAGAAAAGGGGCTTGTGGTGCTATAATAATAAGGAATTCAGACCCAAGCATTGCAGTTATGTTTTGTATAGACCACAACGGTATGATTTATATGTAAAAATGAATGATTTAAAAGCATGATATGTACCCTTTAAATGGAAGCTTACGCTTCAGACCATTTATAGAAACGCATTCGAATTTTTATTTGAAAAATGTCTACAGTAAAAGTCAATGGGGTCCAATCCAATATTGTTTTGGACCCCAGTGACTTTCCTTGTTTGGACAGAAAGTTGGACATTTTAAAAAAAATATTTTCTTTTGTGTCTCCCAGAAGAAAACGAGTCATAATATGATGACAGAATTTTAATTTTAAGGTGAACCATCCCTTTGAAGTTATAAGTCTTAAAGCCACAGAACACTGTAAAAAGTGAGTAAACTTAATGCCTAATTGAAAAAGTTAAATTATGTGATCACAACCGATCACTTTTTACAGTGTGGCAACAACCTGTTTAGTTCTACAGTAAGTGTCAGAAAATGGCTGTGGATAAATAAACAACTGTACATAGTCATTAAGAGTCAATATTAAAACAAACTGGTACACAGTGGATGTACAGTATGTGCAGACTGTCCGTCTGTCTGGTTAATCTGAACACAATAGATAGACAGGTGTGGCTCTGCAGTGGCCCCTGGCATCACCCTTGGGCATTAAAGGCTTGAGTGTCCATTCAGCTGCAAGACAGGCTGTGTGTTTGGTGATGAACTTCGCATGTGCATATGCATGTGTTATTCTAAGACTGTATAAAGCGGTGCATTAGTGATGTGATCTGTGCCTCTCTCCGCTCTGATGTCGCTGCGGGCCTCATAGAGCAGGGCTCCACATTAACCACCCTGTCTGGAGCTTGGCACAGCAGTTGGAAATAGAAAATGCCTTGTTGTTGTGTGTGTCTGTATGTGCCTTCAGTGTACAGATGATTACAGACATTTCAGCTTGGGCTCTTTCTGGAAGCGAACATGATGTTGAATACAGCATTCAAACTCATGCGGAGGCCCACGTGGAATTAAAGCTAAATATATTTTCTACATGACTTAAATCTTCTATACATCCTATGCATGTGTTCATTTATTAAATATCGTGTATCATTTGATAATGCTTTCAGCATCGAGTATTGAACTCACAGCTCTGTTTAACACTTTTTATATCTTTTCAGCTGATTTTTGTGTCAAATTGAGTGGGGAAAATGCATCTGTAGAGTCACTCTGGGCTTCATGAGCAAATTATTTAATTTATGATCATAGTGGGCCAGAAGTGTTTGTAACAGTGTAACAGCCCTTATGAAAAAGAAGTACTTAAAATCTTGTATACAGGTATTAGTGCTGTCAAATCGATTAAATGCGATTAATCACTTCTAACTTAAAATTTTGTTTATATAATGTGTGTGTGTGTGTATACCCAGATAGCAAACTGACATTGAATCAATGTGGAAATATGACATCGAAACAACGTTGATCTGACATTGTTTTGCTCATTGAATTAACGTTGAACCAACGTCAGACGCGTCATTCTTTCAAAATGGAAAATCAACTTGAAATCAACGCGTTGTTTCAATGTTATGAAAGCAAACCAATTTTCGATTTTCATTTAGCTTTGAAGAATGCCGCGTCTGACGTTGGTTCAACGTTAATTCGATGAGCAAAATCAACGTTGTTTCAATGTCATGAGAGACGTCGTTTCCACGTTGATTCAATGTCAGTTTGCTGTCTGGGTATATATATATATATATATATATATATATATATACACACACACACACACACACACACACTCACCTAAAGGATTACTAATACTGTGTTTGACCCCCTTTCGCCTTCAGAACTGCCTTAATTCTATGTTCAGTTTGGAGTGCATGCTAAATGCATTGAAGCAACTGCCATGTGATTTGGTTGATTTAAATAATTGCAGTAATGAGAAACTGAACAGGTGTTCCTAATTATCCTTTAGGTTAGTGTATACACTAAACTAAACTGCAACCTTATTACAAATATCTGCAAAGTGTCTAATATTGCAAGCACAAATCTCACAAGAATCGAAAATGGGCTACTTTCCTATATGGACCGAGACCATAGATTGTCTCTCAAGCGGTCACTCTCTTTTTCGGGTCTCTTTTAATGTGGTGTGACGGGTCAGATCACTGTTGTGCCTCGGATGAAGCACGTGCACCAATCATCTCTTCCTCTGTATTAGTTACAACAACACAAAATAAATATGAATGAACATCAGAAGGTATGTTGAAAGACTACAACTTAAATGTAGGCCACGTTTCAACAAGGAAAGACGTCAATGAAAATGTTTGAAAACAATGTCACGTAAAGTCACATTTACCGCGGAAAAGTCATTCAATGTCCAAAAACTCATTGGTCAGCTAGAAAAATTAACTTAGAGAGGACCATTTTGCTAAATATGTGCACTATATTGTATATTCATTGTTTTTACTCAACCTGTTCTTCAAAATTGAATGTATGTTTAAATAAATCCATTTTATGACATCCACCATTTAAATGTTTATTTAAACAATGAGAACAAACCTAATTTATCTAATTATAAATGTATTTATATAAAAACTTATTTGTCTACTTTTTAAGCAAATTTTTATTTTTTCTCTCTGAGATCACCATGCTTCGTTTACATGTTAAAATTACAAAATTGTTCAGTTTTAAAGCATATTACTCTTAAGTGCTCTTTTTGTTCTAAAGTGAATTTCTTTTTCACGAGGGAGGAAACAGGTTTTTCTTCTACAATCAAGCCATCTCTCAGTGAACGTTGCCTGGATTTTGCTTTCTCTGGGCTGCTGTTGTGCAGTTTTGCATTGAGTGACTTATGGTTTGCATAACTCTCTGCTCATTAATCTGTGTTCGATGGCGGGCCGCAGGGTTCGAAATGACAGGTGACTGGCTGGATAGGTTTCTTTACGAATGAAGAACAGATTGCTATTGTTTGAATGAATTAAACCCTGCATGAGTCTAAATAGCAAACATTTTTCACATCTGTATGTTTTTATTGCTGTTCAAAAATACATCATGATTGAATGCAGTATCACAATTTTTTAATTTTTTTTATTTACTTTTATCACAATACAAGTCAATTTAAATTATTGTATGTGTCTTTGCGGAATAACATTTTTAATGAAGAAATCGTACTGCCCCAAACTAATATATTTGGCTGTGTAGTGTATTTGCATACTGGAAAATAGCTGTCAGATTTTCAAAATATCTATATGAAAATTATACTTCATATAGATAATTCATAATAATAACTCTATATATATATATATATATATATATATATATATATATTTGAAGTTTCTGAATCCTCCAAGAATAAGAACATCACAAGACTGATGTTATGGTGGTGCAGGATATAGTTGCTTTTGTATGTTTTCCTACAAAAAAAATTCCTGGAATGGTTGTGGATGTTTCCCATATGAAAATATCCGTGGAATTCTGTTGACAACTTTAATCTCACACTCGTGTGTGTGTGTCTGGCTACATGATGTTTTTTTTTGTACTTTAATTTCAACAGGGCAAACATATGAATGTGTTCTTACACTCTCATTTCTCTACGTATCAGTGCATGCATCTACTTTATACTGTAGGCCTATTGTTTGCAACAGTCTGTCTCAGGCTAGTGTTGCTTCAGCGGTGTTCTGCTGGTGGCGAATGAACGAACAAACAGTTTGTCTTTGTGTGCTTCAGGTATTCCCTACATTATGCCCCCACAAAGATAGTAATACCACCAGTAGAGAGAGTTTGTGTGTGTGCATGCTCAGGGTGTTCATCGAGGGAATGCATGTTAGGAATGTGTGCCTTGAGTTTATCATTCATCTCTGTTTACACAATGTTACACAAAATGAATCACTGTGTGTGTGTGTGTGTGTGCGCACGTGTGCTCATTAGGATGGTTTGCATCTCGCTTGTGTGATTTAAGGTGAGTTTCGGTTAAGTTTTTTCCACCTATTTTCTTTTTCTGCTGAACCAGTCAAACTACAGCTTTTCAATTGCTCTGCTTTAATTTCACACACAGAAAAAAGAACCACCAATGAGGTTCATTCTCATGTTACGCAGCGAGTTTGAGTTTCTGCAGGAGCCAATGAGGTTCATTCTCTTGTTACGCAGCACGTTTGAGCTTCTGCAGGAGCCAATGAGGTTCATTCTCATGTTACGCAGCGAGTTTGAGCTTCTGCAGGAGCCAATGAGGTTCATTCTCTTGTTACGCAGCACGTTTGAGCTTCTGCAGGAGCCAATGAGGTTCATTCTCATGTTACGCAGCACGTTTGAGCTTCTGCAGGAGCCAATGAGGTTCATTCTCTTGTTACGCAGCACGTTTGAGCTTCTGCAGGAGCCAATGAGGTTCATTCTCTTGTTACGCAGCACGTTTGAGCTTCTGCAGGAGCCGATGAGGTTCATTCTCTTGTTACGCAGCACGTTTGAGCTTCTGCAGGAGCCAATGAGGTTCATTCTCTTGTTACGCAGCACGTTTGAGCTTCTGCAGGAGCCAATGAGGTTCATTCTCATGTTACGCAGCACGTTTGAGCTTCTGCAGGAGCCAATGAGGTTCATTCTCTTGTTACGCAGCACGTTTGAGCTTCTGCAGGAGCCAATGAGGTTCATTCTCATGTTACGCAGCGAGTTTGAGCTTCTGCAGGAGCCAATGAGGTTCATTCTCTTGTTACGCAGCACGTTTGAGCTTCTGCAGGAGCCAATGAGGTTCATTCTCATGTTACGCAGCACGTTTGAGCTTCTGCAGGAGCCAATGAGGTTCATTCTCTTGTTACGCAGCACGTTTGAGCTTCTGCAGGAGCCAATGAGGTTCATTCTCATGTTACGCAGCACGTTTGAGCTTCTGCAGGAGCCAATGAGGTTCATTCTCTTGTTACGCAGCACGTTTGAGCTTCTGCAGGAGCCAATGAGGTTCATTCTCTTGTTACGCAGCACGTTTGAGCTTCTGCAGGAGCCAATGAGGTTCATTCTCTTGTTACGCAGCACGTTTGAGCTTCTGCAGGAGCCAATGAGGTTCATTCTTGTGTTACACAGCACGTTTGAGCTTCTGCAGGAGCCAATGAGGTTCATTCTTGTGTTACGCAGCACGTTTGAGCTTCTGCAAGAACCAATGAGATTCATTCTTGTTATGCAGCATGTTTGAGCTTCTGCAAGAACCAACGAGGTTCATTCTCATTCTCAGTTCGCTGATCAATGTTAATATGTGAATAATCTCTTTATGAACTTTCTGAAGCGTCACAGTTTCAGTCGAGTAGCTGTCGAGTAGTAGTAGGTTAGAAACCTCCCAGATTTAATCAAAAATATCTTAATTTGTGTTCAAGAACTTCATGAGTTGTGTTTTTTATTTTTCGCTACACTCTTGGACTTACTGCTTTTCAGAAGGACGTATTTATACTTCACATGCAGAACTAAAAGTCGTAAAGTAATTTCTTACTATTTATATAGTTATACTGTTATATTTTTTCTGTTTATCTAATCAGCTCTGAGTCTCCGTTCATTATCTCGTTCATTACAATGCCCTGTTTGTCCTTACCAACAGTAAGTTTGTACTTTTCTGACAGACAGGTTATGATAATTCAACAATAAAATACCTTCGCGGTAACACGACACCTCGCTTCTTCTCAAAGCTTTTGTTTCCTATACCTCAGAGCTCATTCCTGTGCTTCTGCTGGCATTGTTTTAAAAAGTATAGCTCACACCTTTACTATTTTCCATTTTATAATTTGCTCTTCATGATTTTGCAAGCTTCTTGTCCATCATTCATAAACTTCATTTGACTTGAACTGAAACTACATTTATAGTAAAGTTGCACATTTCCCACCTGTGTCTGAAACAACCACCTGTGTGTTACGTTTGCATGTTTTCATGTGTGTGTGTTTTCACACCTATGTATAGGTGAGACTGGACTGCGAAGTGATCTTTCTGTGTGTGAGAACCAGTCTTACGTTCACCTCTCTGGGTCTGAGGTGGGTTGTAGTGTGGAAAGTCCCTGTCTTGTAGTATCCTTGTACACAGAAAAACATCAAACAGCTCTAAATAGCCAAAAGTCAGAGAGCTGTTTTATGTCTAAACAGAGGACGTTATCTAAGTATAACTTGACCCATCTGATGAGAGCCCAAGAACCTGTAAAAAAAAAAAAAGGTCTGCATCTTATAGGTCAACCACTGTGAACTTCAGTTTAACTGCAGGCCCACTGTGGTCTGCAGACCATCACACCTGCACACAGACAGTCAGAGATAATGAGGTTAACTAATACTTCAAAATGCACGTTTTCGGTAATTTACATTGTAGAGCAAAACATCTAAGTGTCGTCATGTTTACCACACACATTTTATTTTACTCATAAATTGAAAACCCCATTGGAAAATCTCGAGGGAGCCAGTGGAGAATTAGTCTTCTGGGTTTTGACATCACGACTGCAACAGTCTATGATCACGTTCCCATACAAGTACTTGATTATAACTTGAACTGTTGTGTGTTATGTGATAGTATATAGTTAAGTTCATACTGTATATTTTAAATGTACTACATTTCAACATTATTCCAAATTTGTAAATATATTTATTTTTTAACATGACATACAATTTTCAATAAATTAAATTACATTAAAGTATATTTTAGTTTACCATTTATGTTCGTCACATTCAGCAGTGCATTTTAACCACATTTAAAAGGCAGAAGTAATTAATAAACTACATACTTAAATTCAACTTAAGTGGGTCAAAAGCGCTAAATTTCAGCTAATAGCACTTAATGAAAATCTATGATAGTTTACAGTATATTAAGTTGTAAATTTAATAGCAAATAGTGTCTAAAACATTGCATTCTGTTTAGCATATTCTTTTAAAGTATATTATATTGGTATAACAATAATATTTTTTAAAGTACACTAAAGTGTACTACTTTTTCACAAGGGTGTGCTTTACAGAACATAAAATACAGAATACAACCATGTTTTTTTCTGAAATAGATAACAAATAGAACAAAATATCATGTTAATATGCAATATAATACTATACAAATAATCAAATATAGCATGATATTTAGTTTTTTTTTATAAAAACAGAACATAAAAACATATAATATACTGTATGTGCGTTTAAACAGTGTTTTCTTATGTATTTGGTTTATTAAATAACAATATAAATAAATAAATAAATAAATCTGGCACTTAAGGCAAGACATTCTCTTGAGTCACTTTAGCTAAGACTCAAATTTTGTCCTGAACGTATATGAACTACAGATATAGTTGTTACTGTAATGAAACAGTATGAAAGTTTGACCGTAATGAAACTGTAATATGATAGCCACTGCTCTCATAAAAGATTTAAAAAAAAAACTTGTTTGAAGGATCCCATATTGATTTTATCATGATTTTACAGAAAAAATAATGACAGTAGAAACTTGGTACTCTTAGCTACTTTTTTAAAAGAAACGTCTATTAACAACATGTGGCGATGCTATGCTAACTGAGCTTCGGTGTGAGCTGACTTGACTGGTTGATTCACTTGTTGATGAGCTGGTGGTCTTGTGAATGAAAGACTTTTTGTTTTCAAAGTCTTGCGAATGTCAAACTTCGCCAATTGAAATGACAGTCGCGGTCTGATGTTAGCGCCGTGATTAGCAATTTATTCCATTGAGGAAATCATTATTGTTTAATTAACCTGAAAGACAGGTGTTTTTTTGCTTAATAGCCCTCTGCGACTCATTTATTCATCAAGTGTGTTTATGTGAGTACTGACATGATGATAACACAGCTGTGCCTAAACTCTGAGGCATGGTAATAATCATGATAATGCTACTTAATCTCTCTCTCTCTCTCTCTCTCTCTCTCTCTCTCTCTCTCTCTCTCTGCGTAGTAGTGCATAGTACTACATGATTTACAGATTGGAATAAGGTAACATAGTAGGAGGACAGACGTCACATTCAGTCAGAAGTAGGAGCCAGGAGATACGCAGACGCCCACTGACTCTCTGTGTTATCATCTTCTGCTGTCTGTCTCCATAGGCGTGCGTGGAGGTTTCAGCTGAGCGCCTGTGATGTCACAGCCTGGTGGTGGTGGTGGTGAGGTTTGGGCCTTGTGAAGCATGTAAGAGAGAAGAGAAACTAGTGTGGTTTCAGCTCGCGTCACGGCACTATTTCAGCCCCCAGACAAACACAAACTCCACAAACATATTCAGATTCAAAACATTCACACGAATTGGCCTTTTTGCCACCCCATTTCTCTTTCTCCTCTCATTTGAATAACCTTCAAGACTAAGTATTTAACTTGTTAGCTTTTAGGCCAGTAATCAAGAACCTTTCAATCACTCAGAACATACTAGCAATGGCCTAGCAGTCACACTGTGCACTAATAACACATAAAATGCTCCATGGCAACACTCTGTGGTGGTTGTACACATGATGAATAGAACATTTTTTTCTTTAGACAGTTCATTTGTGAAGCCTTTAAATACCTTTAAATTAAAAAGCCTTTAAGGGTGTGTTCACACTTGTAGTTCGGATCACTTGGTTGGTTTGGTCCGGATAAAAACAACATTTAGTCCTGGTTTGTTTAGCGTTCATATTGTCATTTTAACGCAGAATCTTAAGGCATAAGGATTGGTCGGCTTTTATTACGTATATTTCGAAACGGAACTTACCGAACATTCAAATCAATGATGTTTGTTTGGCTAAATGCGCTTGCTGTATGTACAAAGCCTACATATTATGGTATTTCGACCAGCTGAGAATTCTTGAAGAGCTTATAATGTGTGTAAAGGAGTCAAAACATCGGTAGTAATCTCTCCGTCACACACACAAACGAAGATCTGCTGTGAGGTGTCGTTCCTGTACCGAAGAACACACCATAGTTCAGTGGCAGCGTTCACACTTATTCAAGTGAAGCGCACTAACAGACCAACGCAGCAGGGTTAATTTTTTATTGAACCAAACAAGTGTGAACCACCTAAATAATAAAAAAAATCAGTTGAATGTATACGAAAAATATTTGCGTTCTCTTGCAAAACTTTTGCGATTGCTGATAAGCTTTGACTTCAATGATAAAACATTTAGATTCTCTATTGACTGTTGCATTTATATTTAAATATACATAAGCTGTGACATCGAATGCCCCTTTTTACAAGATTTAAAATAAGTCTGTGATGCCACCAGAGTGTGTATGTTAAGTTTTAGTTCAAAATACCCTACAGATAATTTTTTTTAACATGTTAAAATTGTTTGTGTGTGTCCCTTTAAATGCAAATTAGCAAGATTCCAAGAAGAAGACGGAGCTTCAAGAGCTCATTCTCAGGCAGACAAACAACAAAACAGGACAATCTCACACACTGAAAATGTCAGAAACTGTACTAGCGGTGGTCAGTTTCGGACCGGATTCAGACAATGATGCCAGAGCCAGATAATATATGCTGTATGGAGATAGAACAGGTATAGTTTAGTTAAATTACGGTATACATTTATAATTTATGTTGTTATCTTGCTTTTATCCACCATTGGTACAAGCCAGCAGACCAAGACCGAATGATGGCCAAAACTTACTGATGAGTTTTATGAAGTTTATTGTAGCTACCTCACAGATGAGATGAAGTCTGTTTCACTCCTGAAAATAACTATTGGTGCTTTTCCCTTGGCGCTTGTACCAGCTCGACTCGGCTTGCCTCGACTCTGCTCGCTTTTTGCTCCGTTTTCCATTGCAGACAGTACTTCCACAAATAGTACCCAGTCGTCATAGCGACGCCTTTCCTTCCTCATTGCCCCATCAAGCTCTCGCTGGATCCTCTCTTCGGCAACCAAACAAAGGAAAGTCTGCACCTCCTCGTTTGACCACGGCGTATTCTTCCAAGTTGCCATAATAATAGTAGTAAGTTTAGTAACTATCTCTGGCCAAACTATTTAAAAATGGCGGGGATATTCTGGATACTCCATCTGGCGCGTGTAATGATGACGTAGTGAATGGTGAAGATTCTCTCTGACCAATCAGCAGTCGGCAATGTTTTCACGTCACATTTTAGTACCGGCTTAGCTCGCTCAAAACCTCGCCAGAGGTGATACTAAAAAAAGTACCCGAAAGCAGGTACAGGTACAATTTTACATAGTGGAAAACCAAACAAAGTTGAGTCGAGGAGTCGAGGAGTCGAATAGTCGAGTCGAGGAGTCGAGTTGTCGAGTCGTGGAGTCGAGTAGTCTAGTCGAGAAGTCGAGGAGTCGAGTCGAGGAGTCTGAGTCGTTGAGTTGTCTAGTCGAGTAGTCGAGTCGAGGAGTTGAGTTGTCTAGTCGAGTAGTCGTGGAGTCGAGTCAAGGAGTTGAGTTGTCTAGTCGAGGAGTCGAGTAGTCGAGTCGAGGAGTCGGAGTCGTCGAGTAGTCGAGTCGAGGAGTCGTCGAGTCGAGTAGTCGAGTCGAGGAGTTGTCTAGTCGAGGAGTCGAGTAGTCGAGTTGAGGAGTTGAGTTGTCGAGTCGTGGAGTCGAGTAGTCTAGTCGAGGAGTCGAATCGAGGAGTCTGAGTCGTTGAGTTGTCTAGTCGAGTAGTCGAGTCGAGGAGTTGAGTTGTCTAGTCGAGTAGTCGTGGAGTCGAGTCAAGGAGTTGAGTTGTCTAGTCGAGGAGTCGAGTAGTCGAGTCGAGGAGTCGGAGTCGTCGAGTAGTCGAGTCGAGGAGTCGAGTAGTCGAGGAGTCGAGTCGAGGAGTCGAGGAGTTGAGTTGTCTAGTCGAGGAGTCGAGTAGTCGAGTCGAGGAGTTGAGTTGTCTAGTCGAGTAGTCGTGGAGTCGAGTCGAGGAGTTGAGTTGTCTAGTCGAGTAGCCGTGGAGTCGAGTCGAGGAGTTGAGTTGTCTAGTCGAGGAGTCGAGTAGTCGAGTCGAGGAGTCGTCGAGTAGTCGTGTCGAGTAGTCGAGTCGAGGAGTCGTCGAGTAGTCGAGTCGAGTAGTCGAGTCGAGGAGTTGAGTTGTCTAGTCGAGGAGTCGAGTAGTCGAGTCGAGGAGTTGAGTTGTCTAGTCGAGGAGTCGAGTCGAGGAGTTGAGTTGTTTAGTCGAGTAGTCGTGGAGTCGAGTCGAGGAGATGAGTCGGAGTCGTCGAGTCGAGTAGTCGAGTCGAGGAGTTGAGTTGTCTAGTCGAGTAGTCGTGGAGTCGAGTCGAGGAGTTGAGTTGTCGAGTCGAGGAGTCTGAGTCGTCGAGTCGAGGAGTCTGAGTCGTCGAGTCTAGGAGTCTGAGTCGTCGAGGAGTCTGAGTCGTCGAGTCGAGTAGTCGAGTCGAGGAGTTGAGTTGTCTAGTCGTGGAGTCGAGTAGTCGAGTCGACTTGTCGAGTCGGTACTGTGTAGTGGAAAAGTGCTATATAAGAGCTGAATAAACACAGTACAAGAAATGCACATAGTCTTATCCATAAACTCTCTCTCCCTAGCATTATCAACATACACAGAGAATTACAAAAAAAAAACCTCTTACAACTAACAGCAAACAAATATGAACATAGGCTACTTTATGCCTTTTCAGTGGGTGCTTAATAAACTGGCAAACTTTATATCTGTAAAACAACTGGAATAAAGTGTTCTCTCTCCCTTTCTTTACTGCCGTGACCAGTTTCGCTCCGGAGACTATACTGGATCACAAACAGTTGGTACTGATCCATCCTTGAGTAACAACTTTTTAACGAAACCTGTTTTGCGTTGTACCTTTGTACTGAGACTCATTCACAAAGCAGGTGTAAAATGATTTGCACAGTCATAAATGAATGTAGATAGCCTATACTTTGCGGCGCATTCCCTTTAAAAATAAATCTAATCCACTGCATCTTCAGCGGCTCTGATGTCGGGAGTACATGAAGATGGTTATGTTCACTCTTACATCAAACAACGAGACATTCTTGCCCTGAACAACTCGCTCGAGGCAGGACCTATGCTAATAAGGTGGTCTTATTCAAATAGCTAATTTTTACACTTATGAATTATTCCTTATGTTAAGAATAGCCTTATGTTTTTGGGAAGTTGCACCAGACGACATTTTACAACCTGAATGAACCTTTTCTTGACATGGCAAATGATCCGATATTTTAAGAAACTTTATACAGTCATGAGAGGTCCTCTCTAATATATATATATATATATATATATATATATATATATATATATATTGTGCCCTGTATGTTGGATGGATGGACCACATGACTACGATTTGGTGTACAAAAGTTTTTCGAACATTAATACGCATTAAATAAGTTTTGTAAAAAGTATTTTATTTCTAAGGTTTTCTTTTTAAGAATTTTTAATTATTTTAATGAGGTTATCTTTGACTCAATGCCCCCCAAAAACAGTACACTTTTATTCAGAAATTCAAATCAGCTCATCATAGAAGATGTGAATTAAAGTCAATCAATGTATGTATTTTTGAATAAATGGATAGATCCTGACAAATTGTTCAATGACATGTCAGTGACCCAAAACAAAAGCCAGTCATGCAGATGTGAAATGACCAGTCAAGCACTATACAAGCCAATTTGCTGACAGGACAGGGGGCATTTTGTTCTGTTTCTTGACAAGGCCTCCGTCTGTCTTAAGCTTTCAAAGTTCCTGTCTTGCCTCAGGAGACACTGAGACGAGCAAGACGCTGACACGCAGACAGTCTTGAACTCAATCTTTCTGCCACTCCATCAATCAGTCTTTTTATCCGTGTGTCTGTTTGACGATCCTGCTGTCTTTCTCAATAACTCTCCATCTCCACGTTCCTCTCACAATGCCCGTCTTCAGTGCTTGGCGCCGTTTCATCTGCCGTGTGAACGTGTCAGTGCTGATAAATGAAGTTTTCTCTTTCTGACGGTGGGTATTTTTGGGGCTCTGAGGCAGATGAGCATTAAAAATGGAAATGGACACTGGACTTGCTGTCCTGCTCTGATTCTCTAGAGTTTGCGACCCTGAAAAGGGCGTGTGGGTTTAAGCGTTTAAAGGGACACATTAAATTCTGTTATCATTTACTCACTTTCACGTCATTCTAAACAAGCATGACCTTCTTTCATGTTATTTACGTGATCGTGAACATGTTCTAGTAAGAAATTAGTCATTACAAAACGCCAATGTTTTTGAATGGGTGTCTGTGCGTTGTTTCCCATCACAGGTGGTAGTAGCAGGTGTGTCAGGTGGGCATTGATTCTTATCAGCTGGTAATGAATCAAAGCATCTACACCATAAGACCAACCACACTCTTTTACTGCTCCATTTTTTTTTCTGTTCCAGGAAGTTCAATCTCTTGTACTTTGAAGTTTATTCATAGAGAGAAAGAGAGAGAGAGAGCATGTTCTCGATGTCTTCTAAAAAGCAACCTTGAAAGCAAAACTTGTTTGTGTGTGTGCACTTGGAAGCACTGAGCAAACTGCAACAATGGAAAATAGCCTGCGGTCTTCATTGAGTGGATACAAACTCATGTGCTCGAGTTCTTGTTTCTTCAAAGACGGGCTTGTGAAAGCACGGCAATAAAAACGTGCGGTCTAATAGCAGGTGATTTTGCAATACATGTTGCAATAGTCTAGAATGCGACTGTTGAAACGGCACGTTCTCTTATTATTATCATCATGATCTCTTACCTCTAGTGCTAGGGTTTGTGAATGAGGTCTAAAATGAGCCTCATTTGCATAGATAATTCATACGCTACCGTTCAAAACTTAGGGTTTTTTTTTTCAGTCACTCTTTAGTTTAGGGTCCAATTCTAAATAAACCTCAATAAACTCCTAATTACTGTTTATTAATAGTGAATAAGATGGCTGTTAAGTTTAGGTATTGAAGATTGAGGGATGTAGAATATGGTCATGAAAAATAAGGCATTTATGTGCTTGATAAACAGTCAATATGGTAATATGCATGCTAATAAGCAACAAGTTAGTGAGAACTGGACACTAACTAAAGTGTTATGGATTTGTTTTTTAAATGTTTTTGAAAGAAGTCTCTTGTGCTCACAAAGACTGCATTCATCCTTCAGAAATCATTCTAATATCATGTTTTGATGCTCAAGAAACATTTATTATTATTATCAATGCAGTGAATAGTGGTTCTGCCTAATGTTTTTCTTGTGTGGAAACAGTGAAGGATTTTTCCAGTATTCTTCAAATGAACAGCACTTATCAACATTTGAATGTTATATATATATATATATATTTGTAACAATATGATTTTCACATGCACTCGACAAGTTGTCAAAACGATCCTTGTTCACACTTACGCGAAAACAACTAAAAACACTATCATACCAGGGGTGTCATAAACTGAACGCGTAATACGCATGCGGGTGATGCACTAAACTGCCTCATTGCTTAATAATACTCCAAAAAAATTATTATGTGGTATTATTTGCAAAGTCATGTTGGGAACATGCTGGTGTGTATAAAGAGGTGCAAATAAAACCATGGTGCAGTTTTTGTAGATAAATTATCTAATTTCTCTGTGCTAAATGTGCCTGCTCATCATCCCAGAACAGGTGGGAAACATTACTTATCTTGCTTCTGAGTGCAATGGAAAACGCTTATCATACGCACACACACACACAGAGTGAGAGAGAGAGAGAGAGAGAGAGAGAGAGAGAGAGAGAGAGAGAGAGAGAGAGAGAGATCACAAATGAGCTATAATTGATGACATCTCCTGGCTTTGTTAATGAGTTCAATGGTTCATCTCCTCGCCTGAAGTTACATGAGGTATCTGCTAATTACTCGTCCTGTATGATCCGGTGTTTTCAGACCCGCCTGTTGAGCTCTATGAATGTTTTTTCCCTAACTTCCTCTTTTCTGAATCGTGACCCAGCTTTGACCCAGGGATGGCTGAGCTCTTGGCTTGAGTGGACATTGTTTGCCCATTTTTGAATATGTTTGAAATGATAGTCCCTGTCATGTGGCTTGAGGAGATGTGACCCCTGTGTGTGTGTGTGTGTGTGTGTCGAGGGGCGCGGTGCTAATTTCTCTCTTGGAAAGGAAACCGGGATCCCAAATACATCCACTATGTTTGGAGGAGAACATCTGCTCCTCGTTTGTTCCATCCCTTCTTGTTTTTATTCCCTCTCTTGGCCCACACTCACAATCTGTCTCTTCGATCCCTAGGCGTCCCATTTCTCTCTACTCAAATGTTGTCAAATTATGCTATATACATTCATGTATCTGTTCATTTAATTTTTCCTTCTTTCTCATGTATCCTAAGTTAGGATAAATCATTTTCAATCAATATTTTGGTGGATTTATTGGTGGATTTTGGATTTTCTTAATCAGTATTTTTGTCGTGATTTCAGGTAAGAATATCAAAGCAACCTTTAATATCGTTTGCAAGTAATTTGGTATTGTTTTAAGACTTTTCTTGACCCACTCGCAAATAGTCCCCCCCCCCCCCCCCTTTTTTTTGTTTTAAGCATGAATATAACTATATTTAATGAGGTCTGTGCTTAAAACCAAACAACTATTTGCCAGTGGGGAATTAAAAATAAACATCAGTAAAGGATAACACACAGTCATCTGCTCATTATCTCAAAATAGACCCTTCACATGAATCAGAGGGGTCTTGTATCATCCTCAAGGGGTTTTTAACGATAATGACTGGCTATTAAAGGGCTACTTAAGAAATAAATAAATGACAATATTGAATTGAGTTGAAATTATTTAATCAAATCAAATGTACAGTTTAGTGGTCGTATACAAAATATTTGACCATAAAATGACACGACTGACCGATCAGAATAAGGTTTTCCGGTGAACTGAAATAAATCCATTTTCTTAAACTTATATGGAGAAATGTTGCCTCTCAAGTGATAGTAATGTGGATTTTTACTGGAAAACAGACAAAGGTTTGATGCTTTTGAACGTCAGTATCTGTATCTGAAATGATATTAGCGAATGTCAGTGACATTTACTCTGAGAGCTGAAAAGGATTTGAATTCAATTAAAATAATCCCCTTACCGTTTATTTCATTCCTCCCTCTCTGTAGCTGGGGAAACATACTTGCTCTCCCACACACACACACACACACACACACACACACACACACACACACACACACACACTGAGTCACAAAAAGTGTTCAGTCAGTAAACATTTAGACAGAGTGAGTGTTTAGAATGGGTGTATGGTTTGTTTCTGTGCTGAGCTTCATTCTGTGAGAGCGCTGTTGTCTTTCTGAAGATGGATGTGCTGACGGAGATACAAACGGACTCTGGTAAACGGTGTCTAAAGCATTCAGGACGATAGAAGCATTGAAGCCCATACATTAGGTGTAGGCAAAGTCAGGGATGGTGAGGGCTTTTATGTTAAAGAGTGAGACACAAGCAAGATTTAGTGAGAAAATCTTCAGTAGACTGCGGTTACTAAAAAAAAATCTCCATATAAAATAAACGCAGCAAGCATTTTGGTGGCTGTATATTTCATATATGGAGTCAATATATCAGCCGCCTTAAACAATTAAAATTGTTGTAATTTAAAATATACCGATAAAAGCTATTGTAAGACCACATGATGACAAAGTTGAACAAAATCAGCATTTCTGTGAACCATGGCTCATAAACAAAAATGGGAACACATATCACAATAAAATAAATCGATATAAACATTATTTCAGTCAAAAAGTAACTCAAACATCTAAGACTTTTTCTATGTACACAAAAGGCCTGTTTCTCTTAAATATTGTTCACAAATCTGTGTTATGCCGAGTTCAGACTGCATGATTTTAGCCACTATTTTGGCTCGCCGACAGGTTTTGAGAAATCGCCGACAAATGCCCGAAATCACAGGCAAATCGGCGCTCGTTCACGCGAGTGACAATCACGCAGTGTGAATGAACAAAGACGCGAACTGAGAGAATCACCGACGAGTCGCCGACGCCCGTGAGATATTTGGCATGCTAAATATCTGGACCTGTCGGCGATTCAAAATCCTGCTGTGTGAAAAGTGTTTTGACTGAAAACTACATCGGCGATCACCGGCAGCCAGTGAGAGAGCAAGATACAGAGCAGCAGGGAGTTCGGGGAGGAGTTATAGATCACATATCAACATGATATGGCATTGTTTCAACAAAAAAAGCTTCTTCTCGGTCTATTTGGACACAATAAATGGAAGAAAAATTAGTAGAAATTTGGCAGGAGCACTCGTGTCTGTTTCACCAGCTGTACCACAACCGGGTCGAAAAAAAAAGTCTCACGTGAGAAGTTGAACTCCGGTCTTGCACGTGTGGTGTCGCGCGTTGTTTCCTTTTCATATCTCACGCGTGTTTGTTGTGAAATGTAGTTTGCGTGCAGCGTGCTAGACAGAGTCCGTCGGCGATTTTTCTAAAGTCATGCAGTGTGAAACCTTCTGTCGCCGATCCATCGTCCAGTGTGAACACAGCAGTGACTGAATGCTGGCCAAGATAGTCATGCAGTGTGAAAAGAGCAGCGACCTGACTACTTTGAAAATCGTGCAGTCTGAAAGAGCCATTAGTGAGCACTTGTCATTTGCAGAGATAATCGATCCACCTCTCAGGTGAGGCATATCAAGATGCTGATTAGAGAGTATGATTATTGCACAGGTGTGCCTTAGGCTGTCCACAATAAAAGGCCACTCTAAAATGTGCAGTTTTATTGTATTGGAAGGGGGTCCAAAAACATGCGTGACCACCATTTGCCTTTGATTGAAACTTTATATTCATCAAAGAATCCTGGAAAAAAAATGCATCACAGTTTCCACAAATATATTGAGCAGTACAACTGTTTTCAAAATTGATAATCAGAGATGTTTCTTGAGCATCAAATCATCATATTAGAATGATTTCTGAAGGATTATGCACTGAAGACTGGAATAATAATGCTGAAAATTCAGTTTTGACATCACTGAAATAAAATATATTTTACAATATATTAAAGCTGCGGTCTGGCGTTTTTCCTCTTTGTCGCCATCTCTGTTCAAAATCTGAAATTGCAGTCATTCACGGAATTATCAACTTTACGTGAGTTGTACTTTGAAACCCTCGACACGGCACAGCACGGATGAACACAATGTTTGAGGAGAGAGTGTTAGGCTGTCAGTCAACACGCCGGTGTGGATACTGGCATTCAGAATCACAGATTATTCTTTTTGGAAGTATGACCAACATAATAATTTTCACCGGAAAATGTCATCTGAACTAAGAAACATCCATTTTTGTTCTAGTTCTGACATTGTGATAAATCGCGCTGATTAAATCTAACAATCGTTTATAAGTTATCATATCACACTGTAAAAAAAATATTGTTGGTTTAACTAAAAAAAATGAAGTAACCTGGTTGCCTTAAAACTTTAAGTTCATTGAAATTGAAAAATTGAGTTAATACAATTAAGGAGATTGATTTAATAATCAGAAACTCAAAATATTATGTTATCTGAACCACATAAATTATCTAAGTTGATTTTGACAGAAGTGAAACCGTTATGATAAGTCATGATATTTTTTTTTTTTTTTTTTACAGTGCACACAAAACCGTGCAAATTATACTTTGTTCTCAAATTGTTAATGTTAACAACATCAACATTGCATGACTACATGTAATGTCCTTCTGAAATATTGTATCCTTGTTTTCGGGTCCGGTTGCAGTCTCTTTTTTTCAGTCGCCACTGCGAAGTTCGAACAAAGTCTTTTGCATTTTACAGCGGGTGATTCTGTTGTCACTGGCGTTTGTCGTTTGAACCTTTCTGGATCCGCCATCAAATTGATAAGTTTGATTATACCAAGTGCAGTGAGAAAAGGCTATAAATCTCCACCTCCAACATCCTCGCACGCAATATAGCTTACTAGCCGAGACTCCTTCTTTGTGTGTACAGATGTGTGTGTACAGATGTGACGGAATGACGCAAAGACATGCTCGAATCTCCCGCGGAAATCCACCAGTACCACTGGAATTAAAAACATTATTACATGCTTACCGCTTTGAATCGAGCTACGGCAAGCAGATAGTTTTGAACACTGGCTGGTTATGTATTTTCTCAAATATGTATTTAACCCAAACGAAGCTACGGACTGCAGCTTTAAAATAGAAAAACGTTTGTTTGAATTGTATTTCACAAGATTACTGTTTTTACCTCAAACTTTTGAACGGTAGCGTATGTGTTACGGTAGCTTATAGCTATTTTTTTTTTACAGTAAGGCGCACGGGATGTGCAAAGGATGAATGGAAGCGTGCGGTGTAGTATTGAGGTCTGCTTTGGCTCCACACACTCTGCAGGGCCAGACTGTGCTGTAGGCAGGGCGTGAGGCTTGGTGCCAATGTGCCAGCTCTACGCCGGGCACCTTGCCAGTGCCATGAATCACTCACTGTCACCCTGCTGGCCTGATGGACAGAGCGAAGGAAAGGAGAAGCATTTTTCTTTCTCTCTGCCATTTGCTTTCTTTCTCTTTCTTTCTTTTTCTTTCTTTTGTTGTGTGTGTGTGTGTGTGTGTGAACAAGAAGAGAAGCTTTATGCCCTGGCGCGCAACAGTAGGGAGGCACAAACACTGTGGGCATCACCGAAGGGGCATTCAGAGATGGCACGCATCTCCCACTGCAGCAAGAAACGTGCCAGGACAAACATGCACACACACATTGACGCACATTTACAGCCTGCAACATCGTTTAAAAAAGAAAAAAAATGCACAAAAACACAAACACTGAAGTATATGACTGAACTGGATATATTTACTAAAGATTCATGGGCCACTAGCCAGGTGTTCTTAATCAGTGGCCAATTGAACAAACAAATACAAGAGTTTTTCATCATGATTTTTTTTTTATATATATGTACTGTATATACAGTGTGTGTGTATGTATATGTATATAAGGTTCATTCTCTAGTACATTATATGGCAATCACTATATAAGGAATAGTTAACGAGTTAAAAAGTGAGCAGTTTGGGGCACATTTATATAACTTTATGGGAGTAAGCTAGCTTGTTTGTTGTCGTTGCCTAGGGTACAATTATACTTACGTTTATGTTTTGGGCCTGTAAAAAGGCATATGGAACAAATATATTTAACTGTATAAGAATCCTTAAGAGAACTGTGGATAGGTCTACTATTGAAGGCCAAACCAAAAATGCAGAAAGTAAAAACTGATTTGTAAGCTGAATTTAAGAATTAAATGGAAACACTTGGTCATATGAAACTCTTGTGAATGTCGCTGGTAGGCCTGGTTTGGGTAAAAAATGTTGACTTTTATACTAATTCATATAAATACTGATTATTAAATCCCGATTTTATTCTTTGCCAGTGTTCCCTACTTTGCTTTTCAGCTGCAGTTACAGTCCCATGGAAAAAGAAGTCATATTTTATCCGAGTGTGCATTATGAATGTTAAGATAAAAAAAGTTGTCAATATGCCAGTGTTATTTTAATATTCTATATATATTATTAGTTTTATACAGCTTTCATTTTTATATTTTAAGTTTTGGTTTGCTTTTCTGATTTGTATATATATTTTTTTGCTTTATTTTTTTATTTTAGTTTTATTAGTATTTTAACTTCAGTTAGTAGTTTCAGTAGTATTTCAGTTAGTTATGGAAAATAGTTTTAAATTTTCTAGTATTTAGAAAAATTGTGTGTGTAATATAATATAATGTGTGTGTACAGCACAACTTGTAGATGATTCCTGGACAAATTAATCCTTTTGATTCATTTTAGTGAATCAAAAGCTTACAGCGCAACCAGTGTAGTTTAAACATACAAATGACTCTTATGATGTAGTCTGCATAATATAATAATAATTTAATAGCACAAGGCTCTCTGGAATACTTCATTCTGATTGGTCAATTATGTCATCCCATGGTAATTCAACGATAATAACCGGTGAAAACTGATAACACAGGCTCACGGGTTCCTGAAGTCGATGCTTTACGCTTGAGCGGTTTTCCCTTGTAGAAGTTTTGCATTTGCGGAGCTAATAAAATATTAAAACTCAAATCAATATTTTGTGTAGAGTTGTTTAATTATGTCATTCAGTATAATGGACTCGCTCTCTTGTTTCATACAAACGCAGCTGCGGCCATTTTCCGACGATTGTTTTGTTCACTGTAATGGATTAGAAATAAACAAACAGATAAGATCAATCTCAAATCAATATCTCTAATCCCTTATTTGTGGTAAAATGTTGTGTAATAAGGACTATACCATATCCCTTTACTTTGTGATAACAACCAGACGCATGTACATTATCCCTTACATAATTTAACTTTTTAAAATGAATATATCTAATATATTCAAGTTGGAAGATTCAGCTCAGAGAGTTAGCAAACCTGATATTATAACTGAAGTATGCCCGAATGAATTGGATTCGAGATATCTCATTGGAAAGTCTGAATCAATACCCAGCCCTAGCTCTAGGCCAAAACATCATCTTGATCCAAACGTATTAGCATTGTTGCAAACCCTCAAAACTGTTTACATAAATCTAAAAATGGTGTGAGGTTTAAACGTCAGTCATTTGTGTCTGACTTTTGTTGGCTCTGCTTTGTCGGGGCCGACTTTGAGGCTCTGTGTCTCTTGGCATGGTTCAGGATATTTGGAGCTTGGAGACCATATCTGAACTACTAATGAATACTGAACGCATGGACTCGTGTTGAATCGTGTTGCTTCGTTTCAGAAGCTCTCCATTTTTATTATGCGCTCACAAGTGTTGACAGGTGATGGGGGTGAGCCGGGGTGCACTCAGCAGTGTTACGGTCAAACATCTGTTACACTACAGACCCCTCACAGAGAGCCACGTTAGCATGATGGTAGACATCTTTGGAGCCTTTGTGCTACACAAGACGCGATACAACTCACACTTGGCAGGTTTGGTCTGATTAAAACGAACTCTTGTGCGATTGCTCTGTTAATGGTTCATTAGTAAAATATGAGTCTCAGTTCGCTTCCTAACAAACTGACTCAACTGAAATTTAAATGCAACTCGGACCAAAGACAAAACAAACATTAAGGACACAATGGTCAAGAATACCCGTTTTTAGAAGTTACGTTGCCCATAATGGCCAATCAAGATGGCTGCTATTTCTGTCAAATGCACATTATGTCAATCGTTCAAACAGTGATGTAGGCCTAACATTTTGTGAAAATACTCTCTTCAGAATGTTTTTTTGGAAAACAGTGCTCGTCCCTCAAAAATTCAAGATGAATTTTCAAGATGACTGCCATTTTTGCTTGAATCCGTACATCTTTTTTTTTTTTTCAAATGGTGATGCTGTCATGAAATTTGGTACAAATATTCTTCAATGAGTTCACATTATCATGGAAAAATCTGTGTGCCAACTCAAAGATGAAAATTCAAGATCGCGACCATTTTCAAGATGGCCATAGAATGTACATTTCCAGAAGAAAATGTGAATGGGTGCTTGCAGTGGCAAAACTCTCCAATAGGGTGGTACATGATTGCATACAAGCCAAAAAACATGTCTGTATGATGTTCAGGTGCTAACATATGGCTTATTCATGTGTTCAGTGGTTGCTAGGAGGTTGCTAGGGTGTTCTACGTCTTTGCTATGGTGTTGGTAGGCAGTTAATAGGGTATTCTGGGTGGTTGCTAGGGTGTTGCTATGCGGTTTCTGGGGTATTCTGTGGTTGCTATGTCATTGCTAGGCAGTTGCTTGGGTATTCTGGTGGCTGCTAGGGTAATGATAGGTGGTTGCCAGTGTGTTCTGGGGGTTGCTAGGTGGTTGCTAGGGTGTTCTGGGGGTTGCTCTTTAATAGAGTAAATAACATGGCCAAACTGCTATGTCTGGCTATACATATTCTGTAAATCAGTTCTAGTGACCCTTGGGAGAGTCCATACGCTCTCCCATACTGGCTTTGATGATGTTTTGAGATGGGAATAAGGTCTGTCGGCCAACGAGCACATAATTAATTGCAAGGTTCTGGCCAACTTCAGAGCCTGTGGTTCAAACTCCAGGCTCAGATTCAATAGAGCGGGTTCAGGCCTCACGCTGTTACAAAAGGGGCCAAAACTGAAGTACATTTGCACATTTGTGTCCTTTGAAAGTTCATACCTGATTTATTTTATCTTTGTTGGCTGGATGAAAAGGGCCATTTAAAATGCAATCACTTAGAGCAGAGATGTGGCTCTTAAATGGCCTAAGGCTGTTTTCACACTTTCATACTTTTTTTCATGATTATTTTGTCTTAGAGTTTGTTTCCTCTGCGCTATAAGTATCTTTGCTCATTGTATTTTTTGGGGCCTGAACTGTTTTGCGAGTTTACAGGTACGGCTCCACGATACAAACACCATACATGAAACAAAATATTCTGTAAAATATTTACAGTAAAGTACCGGAAGCTGTGGTTGCCAGAAATTTACCGTATAAAATACAGTAGCAAGACTTTACTGTAGCAAGGTTTTACTGACTTTACTTAAAATTCACAGAAATAACCCGTATTTCATTATCTGATGTATTGTTGATTTACCAACTTATTGAAGTGTTAATATCTGTTTTGAACCATTGTAATACACTGACAACCAACAATCATAACAGTGATGAGTCATATGATATATCAAAGCTCATAACATGCAGCTCTCCCATAAGAAACTTAATATTAATATATAAAAGCTGTACAGTGTGATTCACTCAAACAGTGAACACCATCATGGTTACATGCAGGAAGTTTTAAAAAGGCAATAAACATTAATTTAACAGCATTAAATGTCACACGAACCTTAATGTACATAACTGATTAGAAAAAGACTAAGCAAACTATGAAGAAACAAGTTATTTCAACAAAAATACATCAAATGTGAAGAGTCACTCAGGAAATTGTGGGAATGTCAATGTACTTTTTTTTTCTTTAAATTATAGAATGAGTTGTTCATTTTCACTTTGAAAAACTGTAAATTTAATGGTATTTTACAGTAAAATGACATGAAATTTACCATTAGATCTATCACAGTTATTTACCGTATATTTACCGTATATAGTAAGGAAAGGTTCTGTTAACCAATTAACAGTAGCATTTTTACAGTCTTTTACTGTTAAAATCACGATCATTTATTTACAGTACATCAAAAAAAAAAAAGAACTTGCCGCAAATGTGGGCAATTTGGTGATTGCGAATGGTTGCAGATCTTTTTTTATGCTCAAAGAGCAACATTACAAAATAACTAAAGTCGAAAGAGAGAAAAAGCGTAATACGCCCTTTAAAGTATATTACAATAGAAAACAGGTCTTTCGAATCAATATTTCGCAAGATTGGTGTTTTTAATGTAGCAATACTGTTTTTATTTTTTGATTAAAGGGGTCATGAACTGGCTTTTTAAATTGTATTATATTGTTGTCTGGGGTCAACGTATGACGTTCGCTTGGTTTTTGCATTCAAAAATATCAAAATGAATAAGTAATAGGCTATTTTCTACCCTAGTTTTGAGCCTAGCTGAAAAACGCTCAGTTTTTATGGGCGTCTCGCACTGAAGACTTGGAAGTAAACGCCCAATGCTGTGAGTGGATAACAGTTTTGGATAGTATAATGAGTTTCAACTCACCTGTCGATGCACTTGGCGGAAATTGTTCTGAAAACGTCCAATGTTGTAAAATGGCAACCGGTGTGATTCGCCCATACATGTTCGACCCAGAGTCCGTGTGTTGCACAATTCCCGTCAGATCCAATATAGACGGCACAGCACTCAAACTTTTGACCGATACTGTTTACACACATGCTCTGCATAGACTGAGGAATCCCAGGATGAATACACTCCTCATGGCCTTCAGGAACACCGATCTGCTCCTTCCTGTAAAGCAAATCTGAAGTTTCTGAGTCACAAGCTGCTCAGAATTACAACCAGCATCACTTCCCAGCAGATAGCAAAAATACAGGTTTTCCATGCATGGTCATCACTGTTACATTTTCACATAATGTCGCTAAAAGAACATTAATTGTTTCTTTTACTAATGTCTGGCTTTGACAGAGGGAGGCTTAAAAAGTGATAAAGAGATTTTATGCTAATTTTCTCGATGGTTTGTAATGCAAAGGTCCACTCCGTTTAGCTTATTGATCGGGGACGAGTGGGTCAGCTTCTACCCTGATACCCCTGAGGCCCGTAGGCACACATTTATGTGTGTTTGTGTGTGTATTGCATCTATCTGATATTATTTTTTAAAAAATTAATTTATTCTTAGAATCTGCATAAATCTGTTACTTGTAAAATCAATTTGATTTCAACAAATTTACAAATGTGTTCAATTGAAAATGTGAAACAAGCATAAAAATATAGAGTTTATGTTCTATTACAGAAATCATACCTGTTTTTACCCGTTTAATTTATGTATGGCTGACAAATATGCATCGCATGAAATTGTATAGTTTGTTGGTTTGTTCAGATTATCTTTCTCAAATCCCTTTTTTATAATCATATTCTAGCCTGGAGCGAACAGTACATCATGGCTTAGCTTTCACCACATGCTTTTTCTTTCGTAGACTCTTTCCTATAACCCCCTCACCTCTCGTCTGTCTCTGCTGCAATGTAACAAGGGTCGAAGGTCATGAGCAAGAGAGTGGAAAGGTATTTTTGTGGTAACCGTAAACCACATGGTGAAGCTGTACCCAAACATCAGCTGTCTGTGACATTAGTGGACCCCAGGGTAAGAGTGTAAGCGATATGAGTATTTGTCAGTCTGTGTGTGGTAATTAACTGTATACACACATGAATGGGTTTGTGAATATTCCCAATTCATCTTGTATGTATATATGCATGATCTTATGTGTCCAATGTGCTTGAGGCTTGTACGGTAGTGTACGCATCGAATACTGATAGGCTATGAGTAAATGTATATCATGTGTGTGTGCGTTCATGTCTAGATTGAGGGTTGAAGGAGGACAAAAGAAAAATCATTTTTATGCCACCCACCAATTTTAGTTCCATTCCCTCTCGAGTCAGATGTACACACACACAGACACACACACATATGTTTCAGCTTATCTCTCCTGTAGGTCTCAGGTCTTGATCCTAAAGGGTGGATTTAGAAAAAGGCCACAGACAGACATGCTGCTTTTATTCCAGAGTGTATTATTCTCTCAGGCTCCTAAAACATACACATACACTCAAATGGAAACATTCTGTTGTTCGTCTATCTGGTGCGAGAGTTTAGCTTTGTGTTTAAATTGATTTAGATAGCCAACGCTACCCGAAAATTCGATTATTTATTTATTTATTTATTTATTTTTATTATTATTTTTGTGTGTGTGTGCCTCTTTACATTTTAAATTTCCTGACCTGGCAACCTGAGCCATCTGCACATTAATGTTTTTTTTATTTATTTATTTTTTTTTTTACTTTTTTACTTTTTTATACCTACAAATTAAATCCATAATCCAAATTTTACAGGTATGAATTTCATTATTATAAACAAAAATTAATATTCTTACATACATAAATAGAATCTTATATTATTCTTAGAATATATATATATATATATATATATATATATATATAAGATTCTATTTATGTATGTAAGAATATCAATATATAATCTGTTGCTTCGTCCTGTCATCCTCTCATTTATCTAACTAGCTAAGCCGGAGAAATGCCCAAACTAAAAGAAGCCTGTCCATTTCGAATACATATGGAATACTTATTGTCACCAAATCATACATTTTATATCGCATTTGGACAGCTAAACTAGAGACTCTGACATTGTAATATTGTTTTAGCATGGTAAACATTCCCCACCCCATGTGTCCTGGTTTGACTTTAAAAATCCAGGTCACCCTAACAAAATCCTCATCCTTGGTGTCATTGAAGAGCCTCAGAACAGGACGTTTTGAAAAGCAATAGTGTTCACTGACTCAGGATACACCAATATGAACCTCTGGAGAATCAGCAGAAGCATGTCCCAACTCTCTGCCATGTTAAAATGGAAAATGCAGTTGGGGAGGTGCCATTGTTTACAGTGCTAAGCCCAGAGAATGCAGACAGCACTGCAGGATGAGGCTGAACTCACGTGTGTGTGCGCACCTCTCTTTCCAAAACCCGCAGAGACTGAGGAAAAAGAGAGGATTTGCTTTAAAAGTGGCAGACAGAAGGGTTTGGAGTTTCTGAGCCCTGTGTTTTTATGTTTATTTGTACAGAGCTCTTCACAGTAGGGCTTTTCTTTCAAAGGATCGTCTGTGCTCGTGTCAGGCTTTCTTTTGTTTTGTTTTGAGCGTGTACTTGACCTAATACAGCATTAGCACTGAAGCTAGTTTGTGTATAGTACTCATGTCACTAATTCAAACATCAACATGTACATTCACGCTTCGTTTTCTCCCACTTTGAAAGATTTAGCGGGGTGCCTCTTTCCATTGAGCCCTTTCTATCAGTCTCTTTCTATCTTTTAGCGCTTCAGAAGATCCTCTGGTTTCATTCAGTGCAGACTCGGTCACTGCAGTTGACTAGCCCTTATGCTAGGCACATTTGCTTACAAGCCTAGTTGTGTATATGCAAATCATATGTAAAGTTTGACTTGTCAGAAAATACAAATTAAAGGTTAGGCAACACTTTATTTGAAGGTATCCTTGTTACCTTACTATAATAACTAAATCCTCAGAAACTAAACCTACTCATAACCCTAATCCTTTATTATAGTTAATATTGCTCGGTACTGTCAGCACTTTTTTATTATTTTTTGAATGCCAAACATAAACTGTCCTTATGATCAAACCTGTTTCAGTGACAGCCCTTGTTTCTGTAAATATATAATAGTGCTGTCGTCATAAGCATAGTTCAACGAGTTAGTGTTTCCAAAAAAAAAAAAAAAACATTATTCGGTACTTTCCTGTTATCCGGACCCTACGATAGCCTACCCCTAACCCCGCCCCTAAACCTACGCGTCACTGGGGTTAAGACCAATCAGGGATGACTTCTGAAATGGTATATGGTGGGGTCCGGATAACAGGAAAGTGCCCATTATTCAAACGAACATTCGCAAACCATATCGCAAAGTTGTGTGCTTGGAGCGAAAGCTTTCGACCTGTGGTTAGAAGTATAGTTCTGTCATGACAACTCTCGCTGTGCTTGGCATGGTAATGGATATGACAATGTGGATTAGTGATGGGATAGATCTGCTACGCTGCTGTACAATACATGAGCAGATATAGGCAGGTGGAGCTGGGGAAGGTGGAGGGTTTCTGAAAGTGCACTACAACTGCTACAGGAAATGCTGAATCTATTTGAAGGTTGAGCAGCGAGCTCATTGGCTACTGATACAGCAGCAACCAACCAATCAGTTATGCCCTGGAATGATATGATTGCAAGCAGCTTGAGTTAAAGGGATAGTTCACTTTGAAATTAATTTTTGGTATGTTTTAGCTTACCTCAAGGGCATCCAAGATGTAGGTGTCTTTGTTTCCACAGTATTTTCAATTTTGATATTTTTAGGTCAAACCGTTGTTGTCTGTCAGTCATATAATGGAGGTATATGGTCACCACCTCAAAGAGCATGCACAGAGAAGTCCAAATTAAACATGATTTAATGACTCGTAAATGTAAGTACACATTGATGGCCTAAGACACGAAACGAGCGGTTTGTGTGAGAAAATGAAGAGTATTCATATCGTTTTTACCTCATGTAATCATAGTCACGTCCAAGTACTCTTGGGGCGCTTCTCTCTGCGCAAGCGCCGGAAAGCCCCAGAAGTGATCTCTCGCGCGTGTACGTCACTCATTGTTTACACAGATTTCAAAAGTGTTATCCTTTACTGTGAAGATCTACACATATTTAGATATATACGGAATTGCAATGGACCAGAGATCACTTCCGGTGCTTTCCGGCGCTTGTGCAGATCACTTGGACGTGGCTGTGGTTACAAGAGGTAAAAACTATATAAATACTGTTCGTTTTCTCACACAAACCGCTCGTTTCGTGTCTTAGGCCATCAGTGTGTACTTACATTTACGAGTCATTAAATCATGTTTAATTTGGACTTCTCTGTGCATGCTCTTTGAGGTGGTGACCATATACCTCCATTATATGACTGACAGACAACAACGGTTTGACCTAAAAATATCAAAATTGAAAATACTGTGGAAACAAAGACACCTACATCTTGGATGCCCTTGAGGTAAGCTAAAACATACCAAAAAATAATTTCAAAGTGAACTATCCCTTTAAGGACCTATCAGCCTGCAGCATCTAGAGTTTTAAATGATAGAACTGTGAAGGCTACTTTCTTGTTTGCATGTAGACGTGGAAATCCTTATCTTGAGCAAAATAAGAGAGCCAACATTCAGTACAATCTATATCTTTCATTTTGAATGTGCACAAATTTAATTGACGCTAGTTACATTGTTGTACGGAAAACTCACCCCAGATTAGAAGACCAGAACTTAAACATATACTCATGGTACACCACAAGACAAGCTGAGATAAAAGGAAAAATAGAAACACGAAAAGCTGGTAGCAGAGACTAAATAAATCACAGCAATAGAGCAGCACTGGAGTACAGATGGGGAGCAGCTCTGGAAAACCCACTGACCTCAGGAGAAAGACAGTTTGAGAAGTGAACAGATAGCTTTATTGTCCTCCAATAGTTTCATTATTAAATCAATCAGCTTACTCAAGGATACATCTCCATGCTGACTGCACTGGGATGTCAAAATGAGTCCCACTATTGTTTTCATATTCCACTGGACTCGCGCTGAACCCAGCGAGGGGCTCTGAAATGAGCCGGGGCAGTGTGTGAATGTGGACGGAGAGACGTTTCATTCTCAAACTTTTGTCAGGATCGTGAATCCTGGAGGAAACTTGCCAAATCAGCCAGAACAACTGCAAACATTTTATAACGCAACCATAAACTCTCTATATCGCTCTCCAATGTCATTCTCTTTTCCTGCACGTGCAACCAAATGCGCTTTTCATTTTTTTATGTTGGCTATAGCCTTTGTAGTGCGTTTAGATGAATGTGGAGCATATGTGTTGAGAGAGAGAGAGAGAGAGAGACTAGTGAAAGTGCCTGCGGGTCGCCCAGCCCTGGGGCGGTGGGGATCTGTAAGCAAAAACAGAGCTGTCGCTAAGATACGGTCAAAATATAAACAAAGGCACAACCCTGCTCGCCGAACAAGGGCTTTTTCAGTTGGAGACTTGCTCGAGTTTGGAAAACAGCATTTTGAGAGACGATGAGAACGGAGAGTGGGAGTGTTTTCTGCGGGAGGATGTTCTCAGCCCGCGACTGCAGGTGTTTGCTGAGGAAAGGCCTCTACAGCTGCACGGGGGTTTGTTTTCCAAAATCCTAAACGCTGGACGAAGCTTATGAGAAACCCAGCTGTCAATCAAATCTCCCAGCCAACATACCCTTACAAAATGACATAAAAGCACCGTGTTATTACCGTAAAAATATCCCATGGAAAACATTCAGTGCATGGACACTTTCATTTGGACCCTTCCGTGATGCAATCTAAACAATGCTGGGTTGTTTTAACCCAAAATTGGGTAAAATATGGACAAACCCAAATGTTGGGTTAAAAATGTCATTTAAAATTTTAACCCAACTTCAACTTTTGCTTTCAACTCTACATTTTTAACCCAACATTTGGGTTTGTCCATATTTGACCCAAATTTGGGTTGAAATAACCCAGCATTTTTTTAGAGTGTGGTATACCATGGTATTCTTTGAAATCCACACAGTAAAATAATGTCCATGTGTACCGTGTTTTTAAAACATTTTAAAATTGTAAAGTGGACTGTGGTGTCACACAATATCATGGTACATTTCATTGTCCTGAAACCTGGTACATATATGTAAATCAAAAAAGTACCATGAAATTACCACGTTTAATACTTGTTTATCTTCTTTTTTAATAGTGTACAATTGTAATCTTTGAAGTACCATGGTGTATGGTAACCAAACCGTGCAATGCTGTCCCTTTGTAAAAGGTACCACAGTATTACCGTATTTTACCTTATCTAAGATAATTGTAATAGCGTAGTATTATTTAAAGTACCTTACAGTGTATGGATATGGTTATCATCAGACAGTCACTGTATTCCTTTCAAAAAGTGTTATGTTGTTACCATGTTTTGGACACTAACATGATATAATGTAAATTCAATTGTATATGATTATGATAATCCAACATTTCTATCCTATATTTCAGAGTAATCTTGATACCTGCACACTGCCACAGCACTGTATGTCCTCTTCCATATATTTTATACTGAACACATTGATAAAAAAAAAAAACACACTTCCCTTCATCCATTGTGCGTTTGATTATTTTGAGTTTAATCAGTCGTGTAATGGAATGACATTAAACAAGCGAGAGGGAAGCTCCTCTCTAGCGTGTGTGTGTGTGTGTGGGATGGATGTGTTTGGGCTGAGGCAAGAAATGAGGTCTGGAGATTTATGTGGGATTTTCCACTTTAAATTGTGCGTGTGTTTCTATCTGCCAAACTTCTGCTCTCATGGTTTGAATTTATGCAACAAGTCAGAGTCACCCAAAAGGACAGGAACATCTATTCCTGATTCAAGATGTCTTCTCATTCTCAGAATAATACATGAACTTGCATATAAACCCCTCTCTCTTCTAGATCTAATTGGATTTAACAAATATGTCTATATTTTTATCTATCGACAAATGAGAAAAATATATAATTTGACAGGGACATTTTGTCAGGTTTAGCTTATACTTGACAGAAACTTTTAACGGCGTCTCCCGTGACGCTTGTGTTTGTTCATGCGTTTGAAGGAGGCATGGCTTTGGAGACGCTCTCAAGAGATCGGTGGGATCTTATGCTTTCAAAGATAATTCGCTATTGCTAGCCGCTGCCAGAAATTGCCCACCCTACCTTTAAACACAAATATACACATACTGTAAATACGTCCACCTAATTCAACTTCAGTTGCTGCCTTACATTTTTAAATACAATCAATTTGACTGTACAAGTTATTTTACCTAAACAATATTGTCCACTCTCGTTGAACTGAAATAATGAATTTGAATTATTATGAGTTAAAGGGGAAAATATATGTTACCATGACTTATTGATCATATCTTTTTTGTTTTACAGTGTACAAACTCATTTGCACTTTCCTAGAATGTAACCAGATAATCTAGAAACACAGTCAGTGTTGAAATATTTACCTTATCTTTTCCTCCTTTACTTGTATTTATAGCTTCAAAGAAACGTTCTCAAAAGCCTTTGAAAACGTGTGTGTGTGTGAAAGAGAGAGAGAGTCATAAAGAGTTTCACTTGCTTTTTCTCAGGCTCAATACAGTATATCTCAGTATCTACTGTATGTGAACAAATATCCTAAGAAAATGTGTTTCCATGCTCTCTCTCTCTTTCTCTCTCTCTCTCTCTATGTATGTGTGTGTGATTGTTAGTGCAGCCAGCCGTTCTGTGTGCTTGTAGGACGAGGAGAAGATGTGAAGGTTTACTTAAGATAGCAGCTCCAGAATCCAGCGATAAGAGACAAATATGTGTGTTTGCTCTGCCTGGTTGTATGTGCGGGTCAGAGAGAGGGAGATTAATGTGTCTAACTGTGATTTTCACTGAGTAAAGACCAAATGCCTTTAAACAAAGCTGACCCTGTATGTGTGTCTGTTTCAGATCAGGGTGTATTGTGTTTATTAGGTTTATAGTTAAACCGATGCATGGTCATGGACCTTGTATTCCTTTATACGTAAATGCCCATGATATATTAAAAGATCTAACTATTGTTACATTTTCTGAAACTTAATGATGAAGAGTTTCCAAATAGAAAGAGAGGAAGAGAAATATTCATTACTAGAAAAAAGTTAAAGTGCGGTCACATTACTATAGTGTTTATGTGGGTTGCCACTTTTTCTTAAAATCGCGACGTAACGGAAGTTGCACTGATGTTTTCTTCAGTATTGTGACACATCTGAGTGTAACTTGTTTATTAGATGAAGACAGATTGGCTCAGTGTGAATTTACGTTCAATTGTAAAAAAGGGGCGGAGTTTAAGTCTGACATTCATCCCTGGAGTTACATTTATAACTCTATTTTAGAGTGCATGAGTCTATTTTAGAGTACTATTTTCATACATGCATGAATGAATTAAGAAATTAAGAACATTAAGATTTAGAAAACAGAGATTGTATTTTTTTTTTATTTCATTCTAACATCAAAATAATATTTTAAAAAATATAATTTAATTAACGTAGCCCTCAATCGGGTCATGGGGTATGTTACGACCCCAATCGACATTTACTTAAAAAAAAGGTTCCCTTCATCTCAGTGGAATAAGATTTTGTGACTTTTCATACATTATCTATCTATACACACACACACACACACAAAACTGGGCTTGATTCAGTTGTTCTAAAGGTATGTAAAAAAAAAATGTTTACACTTCTGGTCTTCGGGGTCAATATGACCCCCCACATTGAAACGAATGGGAAATTTGAAAAAAAAAAAAAAAAAAAATCTATTTTGTTCAAGTGTCAAAAAAAAAAAAAATCTGGCATAAATCTGAATTTTTTTTACACAGAAATGAAGGCCTAGTACTAGAGCATAAATGCAATGTATCATAAAAAAAAAAAAAAAAAAAAAATCATATGCAAGCTAATGGTGTAGTTGAGGAATTGTGTGATATGGATACAAAAGTACTTTATATCTCCAAAAACACTGCATTAATGAATAGATGAGAAGTGAACAAAACAAATGATATATTATTTGTATGATTAAAAATGTATAGTTTTTGTACAATTACTCAATCAATTGTTGGGGTCGTATAGACCCCGAAGCCCAGAAGTGTAAACAGGAAACGAAGACCATTTTGAAGGTTAAAAAAAAAAAAATTAAATATTTGTCAAATTTGAATAATCTCACCCATTTGAGAGTTCCTCCAATCAACATACATAAAAGTGGCCTTCTAGATAGGTCAAATTAATTGAAAGCACATTGTCCAATGCAATGTTGTACAATGAACATTAATCTTTGCTTCATTAAAGCGGTACAGGTAAATCTGCCATTGACTAATAATGCCCATCAATGTGGCTCTCACAGGTCCAGTCAATCATAAATTCATGCAGATTGAAGTGAATCACGTTAAACACATTATTATTATTAATCACGTTATACATAGAGCAAACAATAAAATTGTGTTGTATGATGTTGTACAAGTTTATTCGCCAAAATGTATCAAGCGTATAATACAGTGTGAGACCACTAGAGCCACGATTCTGTTGAATTTTTGCATTTTGCATGGCATTTTTCTGTTTATCTGTTATGTTAACACTTTATTTTGATGGTCCACTTTAGAAATTCCACAAGCTAAGTAAATTTGCA